>CAKNXH010082225.1:3794-32457 GCA_932178445.1 Andricus quercusramuli
TCACACAAAACACATTATTAATTTTCAATCAAACAGTTTCATTTTTAACCAAAAAGGATGAAATTTCGACCAAAAGATAAATTTTCAATAAAATAGATGAAGTTTCAACCAAAAACATTAATTTTATTGAAAATTTATCTTTTGGTCGAAATTTCATCCTTTTTGGTTAAAAATGCAACTGTTTGATTGAAAATTAATAATCTGTTTTGGGTGAAGATGCAACTATTTGGTTGGATATTCGTCTTTTTGGTTGAAATATTAACTATTATATTTGTCGCCGAAAATTCATCTTTTTTAGTTGAAAATTCAACCTCTTGGTTGAAAGTTAAGCATTGTTAAAAACTATTTTTTTTTCTCTTAAGATTTATTATTTCAATTGAAAATTCATCTCTTTCTTTGAAATTTTAACTATTTTTTGAAAATTCTTTTTTTTTTAATTAATGGTGTAAACTAAAAATTTAACTATTCCATTTTTAGTTGATAATTTATCTTTTTTAGTAGAAAATTCAACTATTTGGTTAAAAATATGTTTATTTTCTTGAACAGCTGTCTTTTTGGTTAAAAATCAAACTACTTTGTTAAAAATTCATTTTTTCCAAACTGAAAATTGCATTTTTTATGGAAAATTTTTGTATTGAAAGCTTATATTTTTGAGTTAAAAATTGGAATGTATTGTAGAAAGTTCTTTGTTTTGGCTCAAATATTTAATAATTTGGTAGAAAATTGATTTTTTAATTTTAAAATTAGTTTCTTGAAAATGTGGAAATTCCATTTTTGGTTCAAAGTTGATCTTTTTTATTTTGAAAATTCAAATATTTGTTTAAAAATTTATGTAATTTTTAAAAATTCATCCTTTTTTGTAGAAAAATAATCTTCGTGCTTCAAAATTCGACATTTCGGATTAAAGATTCAATTGTTTTGTAGAAAATTTGAATTTTCTCTATAAAATGCAATAGTTTGGTAGAGAATTCCACTAATTGGTCTTTGTTAAAAATTCATTATTTTAGTTACAGTTTTCTTTTGGTTTATTAAAAACTAGGTTTTTTAACTAAAAATTCTAATGTTTGGTTGAAAATTAACTTTTCAATTGAACATTCATATTTTCGTGTTGAAAAATGAACTGCATTGTAGACATTTTTTCTCTCAGGCTTCAAAATTCAACAATTTGGGAGAAAATTCAGTTTTTTCAATTAAAATTAATTTTTTTGAAACGAAAATGTGACTTCGATTTTTGGTTAAAAACTGATGTTTTTAATTCAACAATTGAAATGTTTTGTTAAAAAAATTAGCTTATTTGTTGAAAATTTTAAATTGTGAAATTCAGAAATAAATTTCTTGCTCAGTTTCGATTTTTTTGTAAATGTGCAAAGACATGTTTTTTTTTTTTTTGGATTGAGTCATATGCACACATTTAAAAAAAAGTTTAATATGTCGAACCTGAAATTTATTCAGCTGGAACCAAAGAAACCTTTTTTTATTTTGCTTTTGCGGACAAAAATTGTTGTCTTGAGTTAGGATTTTTGGGATTTCATATCTTTTTTGCGATTTTGGAACGTTATAAACACCAGGAAAAAAATGTTTCCCATGACTAAAAAATAATATGTTTCTTTAGTTCGAGCTGACTCAGTTTCAGGTTCCAATCAATCAACAAAAAATGTTTTTGTATATTTTCAAAAAAATGTCAATAAGGCAAATTTTTGTTCAATTAAAACAACGTTTTTAATTGTAAATTTAAGAAAGAGAAAAGAAGATATTAACCGATTTCAGATTTGTTTCTTTACTTGTTTTGGATGTCGACTCACAAATTGTTATCTCTCAGCTGAAACGATTCGATTAATTTTAGCATTTTTACTTCGCTCTACTGAAGAGTTTAGTTTTAAATTCAAATTTAAAGTATTAGTAAGGATGAAATGACAAATTGTGGGAAGAAATACTTATGAGAACGATGTTAAAAATATCAAAATTGTGTAATCAACTAATTTTATTTTTTTGAATTCAGATGGAAATGAAGTTCATTTTATCTTGAATAATTTTCGCAAAAAGCTAGAAAAAGATTCATAATTAAAAAATAAAATTCAAAACAATCTAACCATGCTTCTTTCCAATCTACAGTGTTGCTTATAAATAATTTAAGACAGGGTGTCTAGCCTACCTGGAAAACCTGGAAAACCTGAAATTGTCAGGGAATTTTTATATACCTGGAAAAACCTGGAAATGTCAGGGAATTTTTTTTAAAGTCAGGGAAATTTTTAAGATGTTGCCTACCTTTTTCAAAATTACAGTATTGAATTTAATGAAAATGATTCTTCATTTGTAAAAGTATAGCTCACTATTACTATATTCATATATTTGGTTGAAAATTCGATCTTTTTGGTTGAATTCCATTATTTTTTATTGAAAATTGTAATCTTTTCTGTTTGAAATATCAGCTGCCACATTTTTCGTTCCGAGTTCATATTTTCCGAAAGAAGATTTAATTACTTGGTTAAGAGTTACTCTTTTGTTGCAAATTTGTTTGTTTTTTTCTCGTTCAAAATTATTTTTGTTATTGAAAATGTTACTATTCAATATTTAGTTGAAAATTTATCTTTTTTACTATTTTTATTTTTTTTATTCTATTATTATTTTATTCTTTAATATTTTTTAGAAAATTTTCATTTTTTTAGTAGAAATTAATCTTACGGATTGAAAATTAATCTTGTTTGTAATTTAATGTTAAACATTAATTTTTAAGTAAAAGTTCAACTATTCAATTTTTGATTGACAATTTATCTTTTTAATTGAAAATTCATGTATTTTATTGAGAATTCGTCTTATTTAGTAAAAATTAATCTTCTTGGTTGAAAATTATTCTTTTTGATTTAAAAATCAACTATTCCAGTTAAAGATTGATCATTTCCGGTGAAAATTCATGTATTTGGTTGAAAAATCGTTTTCTTGGTTTAAAATTCAAATATTCCAGCTAGGTATTCATTATTTTAGTTGAAAATTGATCTTTTTGCTTAAAAATAAAACTACTTGGTTGAAAGTTGAATTGAATTTGTTTTTAAAATAAATTTTGTGTGTGTGGAAAACTGATTTTTTTTAAATGAAAATTTAACTATTTCATTTTTGGTTGAAAACTGATGTTTTTTTAGTTCAATATTCAGCTATTTGTTTGAAAATTGATCTTTTTTAGTTGAAAATTCAACTGTTTAATTGAGAGTTAATGTATTTTTCTTTTAAATCGCCTTTTTGGTAGAAAATTAATCTTTTTGGTTGAAAATTTAACCATTCCAGTTGAAGATTCATCACTTTGTTTGAAAATGTAACAATTTTGTTGAAAATTAGTTTTTTCATCTTTTTGGTTAAAAAATCAACTATTTCAGTTAAAGATTAATCATTTTAGTTGAAAATTCATGTATTTTGTTGAAAAATCGTCTTTGTAGTAGAAAATTCATTTTCTTGGTTTAAAATTCAAGTATTCCCGCTAAATGTCCATCATTTTAGTTAAAAATTCATCGTTTTGCTTGAAAATGAAACTACTTGGTTGAAAGTTAAATTAAAATTGTTTTTAAAATAGATCTGTTTTTTTCCGGAAAACAAAATTTTTTAAATGCAAATTTAACTATTTCATTTTTTGTTGAAAACTGATCTTTTTTAGTTCAATATTCAGCTATTTGTTCAGAAAATGATCTTTTTTAGTTGAAAATTCAACTGTTTAATTTCGAACTGATGTGTTTTTTTTTTAAATCGCGTTTTTGGTAGAAAATTAATCTTTTTGGTTAAAAAATCAACTATTTCAGTTAAAGATTAACCATTTCAGTTGAAAATTCAAGTATTTTGTTGAAAAATCGTCTTTGTGGTAGAAAATCCATTTTCTTGGTTTAAAATTCAAGTATTCTGGCTGAATATCCATCATTTTAGTTGAAAATTCATCGTTGTGCTTGAAAATAAAACTACTTTTTCATTTTTATTGAAAACTGATCTTTTTTTGTTCAAAATTCAGCTATTTGTTTGAAAATTGATCTTTTTCAGTTAAAAATTCAATTTTTTCTTTGAGAATTAATGTATTGTTTTGAAAAATCGTATTTTTGGTAAAAAAATAATAAAACCAAATTTTTACTTGAAAAGTTAGGAATTTAAATGGTTCAAATTGAATCATATATAGTGCCTACATTAATTTTACCAAAATATGCACTGAATTTTAAGTATAAGTATGTAAAATAAAAATTTGTTTGAATTATTATTCAAATTGATGGACTTTTAAGAGAAAAATTCAAGAGTGATTAATTAGGTTTTTAGTATTATTTAATTAGTCGATCGCGCTAAAATATTTAAGAATATCTTGTAATATTAATTGAGTTCCTAGAAACTGAAAAAAAACATTATTTACAATAAATTCGCAAAACTGTATACATATCCGAGTCGATGGTTTTAAAATATGCGAAATATTTGAATGACTACCTGCTGTGAAAAATTATACCTGGAAAAAACCTGGAATTGCCAGGGAATTTTTTTGCAGGATTTGAGTAGACACCCTGTAAGATTTCTTTAAATTGAGTTTAAATAATTTTACCTCAATTTTATTGTAAGAAATCTTTTTTTCTTCCTTTTTTTTTATCAAAAGATTTTTGTAAAAAGGAATATGTTGAATTTAGTCAAATTATAGATACATTTGAATATTCTGGCATGTTTTCTTTTCCTATTTGGAAAATTTAATAATCTAAATAGATTGGTATAGAATCAACTACAAACTAATTTTATTGTTTCCCGGAGTTTTTTATATCACTCTGGATGAATTTCCAACGATCTAAGTATATCCATTTTTTTTAAATGAATCCTAAATGTCAGAAATAATTGAAAAATCGTTGAAAATTATTTTAAAGTGTAACATTTCTTAAAAAAAGATTGTTCTTTTCGACATATGAAAATAAATGTTGTCTTTTTTTCCCCCTTTTTCGTGAGAAAACCACTCCATTTCCCCTTTTTTGACCTCATTTTGCGCTGTGATCCCTGAATTAATTTCTTAAATCTATTTTTCCAGTGATTTTGAACACGACGACGGCTACATGATTTGCTGCGATCGCTGTTTAGTCTGGCAACACGTGGACTGCATGGGAATAGATCGTTCCAACATTCCCGACGAGTATCTCTGCGAAATATGCCGACCTCGCCGGGTCGACAGGCAGCGAGCACGAGCACTCCAAATGCGAAAGCGAGAGGAACTTTTAAATTCCGACACCACCTCGGACTCCTCGTCGACGACCTCGGCCGACACGGACGTCGGTGCGGCCGCAAATCCCAAGAAGAGACCTCTTCCCCAGCAACAAGTTCCTCGAAGGAAGTCCGATCCACCGCAAGTCAGGAGGCTCAACAACAATAACAACAACAACAGTGTGAAAAGGCAGAGGCGGGAAACGCATCCTCGACAAACGAGCACTGTTCGTACTAAAAAGGAGGCCGTGAAGCGTGTTCCTGGGAAGAGGAAAACGAAAAGGAGGATGAGCATCGAGGACAAGGAGGAGGAAGCTCAGGATTCCTGGGGGACAAATATGGCTCCTCTGAGACAGTGGATAGAAAGATACGAAGAGGCTGTCACTAATCACTACAGTCCTGAACTGAGGGCTCGAATTTCCAGCATTAAAATCAACGGCACGCACAACGATCTCAAGCAGAGTAATATAAATCTTGTTTCGACTGGAAAGTGCCGGTTGAATGTTCACAGCAATAATTTGAGGTTCCTCGTGGCGACGATGTACCTGCCACCGAATACCCCGGTCCTGGAATTAAGGGGGAAGTATATGCTGAGCACCCAGCACAGACCGGCACATCCCCAAGGTCGGCAGCATGTGCAGAGACCCGGGCCGTTTGTATTTTTCTATCGACTGCCGAGGGAAGGTACGGAGGTTTGTGTGGACACGAGAACCTATGGGAATGATGCGAGATTTGTGCGACGCAGTTGCAAACCGAATTCCGAGGTGAAACACTGTATAGAGAAGGGAACTCTGCATTTGTATATTGTGACGACAAGTCCGATCGAGAAGAATGCTGAGATTACGATTCGGCATGAGCAGCATGATCTCCTGCTTTCACCGAACTCGAGTTCGCAGCTGATGCCTCTTGTTTGTGCATGCAATAATCCCAAAGAGTGCCAGATTAACGCGGTGCCGCCACCCCCGGTCACCAAGAAGAGCACCAATGGAGCGATTGCGGAAAATGCTGAGTGAGTTTTCAGTTTTTTAATTTTTGCAAAATCTTTGTGGAGTATAGGGGAAACCACCCTACAGTAGATAATGATTTACAGGAGATAATATTAATTAACCGGGAAACTGACAACAAATGTTCATTGATTTTGTTAGTATAACCAGGGTGTCTAGCGACCTTGAAAACCTGGAATTCTCCTTGACTTTTTGTTGAACCTGGAAAACCTGGAAATCTTCTTGAATTTTTCACGAGAACATTGAATCAGGGTGTCTAGTGTCCTGGAAATCCTTGAAAACCTGAAAAAGTAATGGAATTCGTTTTTACCTGGAAAAAACCTAGTAAAGTCCTTGAATTTTGCTAGTGGTTCTGGAATTTTTGTTCTTTTAAAGAAAAAATAGTTTTTTAAACTTTTTCTCTGCTGAACGACAAAAAGATTACCTTTTTAAAAAGAAACTGTTTATTTTATCACGATGAAAATCACGAAACTACAATCGAAATGGTATTTGAATATTAATGGTTAGAGCAAGTAAAAAATTGGTCGGGGAAAAGTTAGGGAATTTTGAAAATGTTTGGGACTAGTAATTATTTTAGTTAGTAATTTATTTGCCTTGTTTTTTTATTTCTTTTCTTATAGTTGCTTCATCCTGACAACTGTAATTGTAGTGAAGAATTTTATTGTTTGGTTGCAAATTCAACAATTTTTATTAAAAAGTCATACTTTTATTTGCAATATCGACTGTTACATTATTCGTTGAGAATTCATATTTTTTAGGTAGAAAATTCATCTTTTTGGTTGAAAATGCATTTTTTTGGTTAAAAAATAATTTTAAACTAAAAAGGTAACTATTTTTGACTGAAAATTGATATTTTTCAAATCGAAAATTCAATCACTTGGGTAAAACTTGAACCACTTTGTTAAAAATTTATTTGTTTGAGGGTTTATCTCCTGATTGAAAATTTAAATATTTTGTTGAAAATTCTTTTTTTTCATTTAGAATTAATTTGTTAACCCAGAACTGTAACTTTTCCATTTTTTTTTGTTTTGCTGAAATTTAATCTTTTTTTTTAAGTTAAAAATTGGTCTTTATTGGTAGAAAACTAATCCTGTTGGTGGAATTTTTCTCTCTTTTGATTAAAACTACAATTTTTTGGTGAAAAATGAACTTTTTTGTTGAAAATTAATATTTTCTGGTTGAAAATGCTGTCTTTTGGCTTGAATATTCAACAATTTCTTTAACATTTTTTCCTGTCTTGGCTGCAAAATCTTTATTTGTTGAAAATTCGTCTTTTTTATTAGAAAATTCGTCTCTTTGGTAAAAAATTAATAATTTCGAATTGAAAATTCAACTGTTTTGTAGAAAATTTGTTTTTTGTTTGTTAAAAATTGACCTACTTTACTAAACATTCATTCTTTAGTTGCAGAATTCATCTTTGTAGTTTAAAAGTTAAACTATTTGGTTAAAGGTTAAAAAATTAACTATTTTATTAAAAATTCGTTTTTTTGTTGTTGTAAATACATCTCTTTTTTATTAGAAAATTTATTCTGGTTATCAAAAATTCAATTACTTGGTTGGAACCTAAAAAAACTTTCATAAAAAATCTTCTTATTGGCTGAAAATTGAACTATTTTGTTGAAAAAACTCTATTTTTGTATTAAAATTAATTTTTCGAATTGAAAATGCAACTATTCCATTTTGGGTTGAAAATTGATCGTTTTTAGTCGAATATTCAACTATTAAATTTTTAATTAAAAATTCACCTTTTTTGGTTTACAATGCAACCTTTTGGTTGAACGTGGAACTACTCAGTTAAAATCTTATTTCATTTGTTGACAATTGAACTATTCTGTCAAAAATGATTTTTTTTTTGCATTACATTTTTTTTTTTTTTTTTTTTTTTGAAAATTTAACTATTCCAGTTTTGGTTGAAAATTCATATTTTTTCAGTAAATTTATCTTTTTTGGTAGAAATTAAAAATCTTCCTGATTGAAAATTCAACTACTTGATTGAAAATTAAACTACTTTTCTTCAAATTTATTATATTGGTTGAAGACTTAACTATTTTGTTGAAAATCCTTTTTTTTTATACGAAAATTAATTTTTTTAACTGAACATTTAACTATACCATTTTTGGATGACCGGTTAAAGACCGGGAATTAATTTTAATTTAATTTAATTTAATTTTAAAAACCGGGAATTTACTTTTGATCGTAGCAAAATTCAAGTTTTCATTATTTTAATAATTTTGGTGAATTTAGAAAAGTTGAAGATTCATCATTTTAATTTAAAATTCTCCTCTCGTTGAATATGTAACTACTTTGTTAAAAATCAATTTAACTTTTTTTTTCTTGATGAAAATTCAACTATTTGGTTGAAAATTGATATTTTGCATTTCAAAATTAAACTATTTGTTTGCAAATATATGTACTTTGTGGAAAAGTCGTCATTTTTGTAGAAAGTTTATCTTTATGGATGAAAATTAATCTTTTTGGCATAAAATTCAGCGATTCCAGTTAAAAATTCAGTAATTTCGTTCGAAATTCATGTATTTTGTTAAAAAATTTATATTTTTTGTAAAAAATTATCTTTTTATTTTAAAGTTAATCTTCTTGTTTGAAAATTCTTCTATTCGGTTAACAATTCAAGTATTCCAGTTCATTATTTATTATTTCTATTGAATATTCATCTTGTAGGTTGGAAATAAAATTATTTGGCTGAAAGATAAACTCTTTTGTTACATTTTTGTTGAAGATTCGTCGTTTTAATTAAAAATTAATTTCTTTAATTGAAAAATGAGCTGTTTGATTAAAAGCTTTTTTTTCCTTTGGATGTTTTTCGTTTCTTTCTCTTCTTTAATTAAAAAGTCAATTATTTCGTTAAAAATGCATGTATTTTGTTAAAAAGTTGCATATTTTGGTGGAAAATTAATCTTTTTATTTGAAAATTAATCTTCTTGTTTAAAAATTCATAATTCTGTAGTTGAAAATTCATCTTTCTGGTTTAAAAATAAAATATTTCAGTTGAAAATTCATTGTTTTAGTTGAAAACTCTTATTTTTGGGTTAAAATTATTTTTTTTTTAACTAAAAATGTTACTATTCCATTTTTGGTTGAAAAATATTATTTTTTTTAGTTTCAAATTGAACTATTTGGTTACAAATTCATGTATTTTGTTAAACTATTGTATTTTTTGGTAGAAAATTAATCTTGTTTAACAATTCATCTTTTTGGTTGAAAATTCAAGTGTTACAGTAAAGTATTCATCGTTTTAGTTGAAAATCCATCTTTTTGGTTTAAAATTTAACTATTCTAGTTGAAGATTTATAATTTTATTTGAAAATTCATCACTCTGGTTAAAAGTCGAACTACTTTGTTGAAAAACCATTTTTTTAAATATTTTTTACTGCAAAATTTCAGTATTTTTTTCTCTGTTCTTTTAACGTGAACCTTGAATTCGATTTTTTTTTTGCTTTCAAAACAGTTATTTTATTGAAATGTTAAGAGTTATTGAAATCTTTTAGTCTATTATGAAAGAAAAATCTCGTTTAGAAGAAATATTGCTACTGAAAAAATTTTTATTTATCAAGATATAATATGATTTGAAATAATTAAACGATTTCAACGAATACGAAAGGTTTCGCGAACAAAAAATTGAGAAAGATTTCACGAATATTTCAAATATTTTAATGATTTCAAATTAATACAAAAGATTTGAGAAAAAATTCAAAAATATTTCAAAAATTTAATAAAAAATGTGATAAAGATTTTAAAGAAAACAAGAATTCGAAGATTTAAAAAAATTTCGCAGATTTCAAACGATTTCAATTTTTTAAGAAGATTTCAAAAAATGTCACAAGGATTTTAAATACTTCAATGATTTCAAATAAATACGAAAGATTCCAGAAAGATTTTACAAAGGATTTATAATGATTTCAACAGATTTAAAGTATTTCCAAGATTTCCAAAGAAAAAAAAATTTGTAAAATGTACACCAGATTTCAAAGATTTAAAAATATTTCAAAGATTTTAAAGGATTTCAACATTTTTCAGATGATTTGAAAATATTTCACAAGGATTTCGAATGTTTCCATGATTTCAAACGAATACAAAAAATTTTACAAATATTTAAAAGATTTTATACAAAATTTATTAAAGATTTTTAAAATATACAAGAATTTCAAAGATTTCAAAAAGGGTACATACAGCACACCAGATTTCGAAGATTTAAAAAAATTTCAAAGATTTTAAACGATTTCAAATTTTTTTAGAAGATTTAAAAATATTTCAAAAAGTTTATAAGGATTTCAGAGATTTTAAACGATTTCAACATTTTTTAGAAGATTTTATAAAATTTCACAAAGATTTTAAATATTTCAAATGATTTTAAATGAATATAAAGATTTCAGAAAGATTTCACAAATGTGTCAAAGATTTCATAAAAATTTATTCAAGATTTTATAAAATACAAGAATTTCAAAGATTTCAAAAAGGGTACAGTACACCAGATTTTAAATTTCTTAGAATATTTCAAAAGATTTCACAAATATTTTAAAGATTTAATAAGAATTTCAAAACATTTCAAGATTTTAAATGATTTCGACATTTTTCTGAAGATTTCAAAAGATTTCACAAAGGTTTTAGATATTTCAATGATTTGAAATGAATGCAAAAGATTTCAGAAAGATTTTACAAATATTTCAAAGAATTCACAAATATTTCAAAGAATTCATAATGATTTCAAAAGATTTCAAGAATTTAAAAAATTTAAAAACATTAAAAAGATTTAAAACTATTTCCCAATTTTTTAGAAGATTTCACAAAGATTTAAAAATATTTCAATGATTTCAAACGAATAAAAAAGATTTCGAAAGATTTCACAAAGAATAATTTCAAAAATATTTCATAGATTACATAATAGTTTTTATTTACTTGGATAAAAATGCAACTGTTTGGTTTAAAATTCAACAATTTTGTTGAAAAGTCATTTTTTTTATAAAAATGCAACTGTTTGGTTGAAAATTCTACTGTTTTATTGAATATTCAACTATTTCCTAGAAAATTTACTTTTTGTTAAAAATTCATAGTTTGGTGTTAAAAAATAAACTGAAAGCTCTTCTGGATGAAATTTTGACTTTAAAACCAAAATTGTGATTCTTTTATTAGAAATTCATCTGTTTTAGTACAAATTTCATCTTTCTTGGATACAAATTTAACTATTTGGTAGAGAATTTAACCACTTCGTTAAAAATCCATCCCGTTTGGTGGACAAAATTCGTCTTATTGGATGAAAAATTCAATTTTGTTCGTAGGAACTTATTTTTTTTTTAAATTCATATTTTGATCTTCAAAAATCAACTGAAATCTTTTTGAGATGAAAATTCAACTATTTTTTTAAAACTTGTTTTCTTTTTAAATAAAAATTCATCTGTTTTAAGAGAAATTTTATCTTTTTTTGATAAAAATGCAACTATTGGGTAGAGAATTTAACAATTTTGTTGAAAAGTCATCATTTTGGGTAAAAATTCGTCTTTTTCGTTTTGAAAATTCAATTTTTTTCGTAGAAACTTATTTCTTGGTTAAAAATTCAAATTTTGATCGTGAAAAGTCAACTAAAATCTTTTCCAGAGAAAATTCAACTCTTTGTTTTTTAATTTTTCTTTTTGATTTACAAATTCATCCGGTTTGGTAGACAATTTTTTGTAATGAAAATGCAACCTTTTGGTTAATGCCATCTTTTGGAATCTATTGAAATTGTTTGAAATTTTTGAAATCTTGAAATCTGGTGTACACCCAACAGTCAATCTTCGTACATTTTTGCGAAAACCTTGAAATATTTTCAAATCTTGGGAATTTTTGTGAAATTTGTGAAATTTTGGTGAAAGTTTTGTAATTTTTTGAAATTATTAAAATCTTTGCGAAATCTTCTGAAGTCTGTGAAATTTTTTGAAATCTTTGAAGTCTTTGCGAAATTTTTGTAAAATCATTTAAGTTTTCGTGAAATTTTTCTTATCTTTTAGAATTTTTGTGAAATTATTGAATCTTTTAAAATCTTCTGAAATCTTTGTGAAATCTTTTTAAATTTTTTAAATATTTGTGAAATATTTGAAATATTTTTGAAATCTTTGAAGTCCTTGTGAAATTTTTGTAAAGTCATTGAATCTGTGAAATCTTTTTAAACTTTTTAATGTCTATGGAAATGTTTTGAAATTTTTTGAATATTTGTGAAATATTGTTGAAAATTTGAAGTCTCTGTAAAATTTTTGTAAAATCATTGAATTCTTTGTCAAATCTTTTATATTTTTTGAAAATTTTTAAATTATTGAAATCTTTGTGAAATATATTAAATTTGTGTGATATTTGTTTGTATCTATGGAAATCTTCTGAAATTTTTTAAATATTTGTGACATATTTTTGAAACTTTTTTGAAGTCTTTGTTAAATTTTTTTAAAATCATCAAAATCTTTGTGTAGTCTATGA
The DNA here is from genome assembly GCA_932178445.1 of Andricus quercusramuli. Classification (NCBI taxonomy): domain Eukaryota; kingdom Metazoa; phylum Arthropoda; class Insecta; order Hymenoptera; family Cynipidae; genus Andricus; species Andricus quercusramuli. The sequence goes on from CAKNXH010082225.1 coordinate 16,457, forward strand.
AATTTCTGTGAAATCTTAAAAAAAAAAATTATATCTATGGAAATATTTTGAAATTTTTTAAATATTTGTGAAAGATTTTTGAAACCTTTGCAGTCTTTGTGATATTTCTGTAAAATTATTGATTTCTTTGTGAAATCTTTTAAATCTTTTGAAAATTTTTCAAATCAGTGAAATTTTTGTAAAATAATTTAAATCTTTATGAAATCTATGACATTTTTGTGAAATCTTGTTGAAAAAAATTATATCTATGGAAATATATTGAAATTTTTTAAGTATTTGTGAAAGATTTTTGAAATTTTTTAAGTCTATGAAATTTTTGTAAAATCATTGAGTTCTTTGGGAAATATTTTAAATCTTGAAAATTTTTTAAATCATTGCAATCTTTGTAAAATCATTTAAATCTTTGTAAAATGATTGGAAATTTATCTTTTTGGTAGAAAAGTTCTCGGTTGAACATTCAACTGTCTTACAAAAAATTCGTCTTTTTAGCTCGAAGATTCGACTATTTTGTTAAAAATGCAACTGCTTATGGTGGGAGTTAATTCTTTTTTGTTTGAAAGTTCCACCAGTTGTTTGAAAATTCGTCTTTTTGTCGAAAATACAATATATTTCGACTTGAAATCCTAATTTTATTCACCTATTTTCGTGAAAAATCACCCTTTTTTGCCTGTTCTGAGAGCATTTTTGGCTGTGAAGTCTGTTAAAATATTATATTTGTATGTTTTGTGTCTTATTTTAAGCGTTCATCAAATGAAATCGAAGACAACATTTTTACTCTCTCTATACATAAATAATGTTTAATTTTTTGTATTTCAGAAGCGGGAGAGAAAAGAGAAGACGGGGAAGGAGAAACACAGTCTCTGAAGAGAGCGAACCCGTACCGGCGGTTTCAAGCACAAGTATCCCCCAGCCACCACCTCCAGCACCGGCACCAGCACCACCACCAGCTCCAGTAGTTCCTCCGCCACCGCCACCGCCGCCGCCGGCTCCAACGCCAGCGCCGCCAAAAAGAAGTGCATCAACAAGTAGCAGCAGCAGTAATGTCGGAATCACGACTCGGCAAGCAGCCAAAGAAGAATCCATGCAAGTTCAGCAACCTGAAACTCCTCCCAGTGTTATTTCGACGACACCTTCCTCGAAGCCGTCAGAAAAGGAGAAGAAAGACAAGAAGAAAATGACACGAGAAGAGCGTAAAATGGAAGCTATAATGAAGGCTTTCGAAAGGATGGAAAAGGCGCAACAGAGGAAGCAAGAGGTCCAGGCGAGGAATGCCCAACGGAAAGAATCTGGAGGAACCCACAGTGACAATGATGACAATCCTCCAGTTACCCTACCCAAGCAGAGCAAACCGAACAACGAGAAGCCTTTGAAACGCAAACGAAGAAAAGGTCGAGCGAGAACCACCAGTTCATCGAATTCGCAGGGCAATCGAAGATCGCGGGTGAATTCGGCTGACTCGGATCTTTCTTCCGGAGACGAGAGCAATTCCATCCAGTCACCACCACCCACGAGTCAAAATTGTTTGAACCGGGAAATGCTCTACTCGAGTAGAATGCATACGCCAACGAAGGACGGAAACGAAGGAACGGCTGCGGGTGTCCTACTTGCCCTCGCTAATTCCAATATTCCGGGTCCTAGTTCGCCACCTTTGATGAATTTGAATCCACCAACGCCTATTAAAAGTCCGACTTGCGACAGTGGAGCTAGCAGTAGTTCCCAGAGCTCAACGCCGTCCACTCCCTTGTCATCGGCTTGTTTACTAGTGGCCGCTGCAGTCGGCCCACTAGCTCCAGGTTTCAAATTTCCGAAGACGAAGAAGGTGCTGATGAATGAGTGGCTCAAGGAATCACCGGATCCGGTTCCATCGCATCTTCCCCAGGTGTCTCCGTGTATGACCAGTTTGCCCCCGACGCCAGTTTCAGTTCCGATGAATGCAATTGAGAAGTCGCCCGACTTTCTCTCGCCGACTGATCATTCGTCGGAGTTTTTGTCGCAGAGTTATGCGGCCAAAAGTTTGGCGACCCTGGTCCAGGCGGCGAATTCGGTGTCGGGAATTTGCGATTCGCCGCCCCAGAGGAGGCAGTCGGTGACTTTGTTGAATCAGCAGAATTCTTGTCCGGTCTCGGGTGGATCGGCTAAGAAGAGGTGGTTGAGACAGGCAATTTCCGAGGAGTGTGATTCACCGAATAGCAGGCCTGAGAGTCCTCCGAGTGAGATGGTGGCGCCACCGAAGAAGAGGCGAATCGCGAGAGAAAGTTTGTCGTCGGACAATTATACTCCGCCGACGACGCCGACTTTGATGATGCCGGAACCCTTGCCTGCCAGCAGACCCATTTGTCATGAGGTGAGTTTTTTTAAAAAGGGGCCTTGTCTTCGGGGATGTTCATAAAATACGTTACCAATTTTTAAGGGTGTAGGAGGGGGTCGCGCCAAAAGTTACGGTTTGTAATAGAACTTAGATAATGTTTCCTGATGGTACATTTTTAACAAGTTTGCGAATGTTGTTTACCTGTTTTCAAGAAAGATGAGCTTTTTCTCGTTTTTTTGTTTAAATGCGAACTGAATTAATAGAACCCAAATAAGAAAATCCACCATTTTTTTATTAAAACTTTATTTTTTGTTGTCGAAAAAGTATATTTTTTGTTCAGAATTCCTCTCGTTTGGTTAAAAGTTCAGATTTAATTATTCTATTTTCGGTTAAACTCGATCATTTTTAGTTGAAAGTTGAACTAGTTTAATAAATATTCATTTTATTGGTTGAAGATTTAACTATTTTGTGGAAAATTTGTTTTTTTGTTGTTGTTGAAAATTAATTTTTTTGGATGAAGATTGATCATTTTTAATTGAAAGTTGAACTCATTTGTTAAATATTCATTTGGTTGGTCGAAGATTCAACTATTTTGTTGAAAATTCGTTTTTTTTTTGTTTATTGAAAATTAATTTTTTTAAATGAAGATTTAACTATTCTATTTTTGGGTGAAAGATGAACTAATTTGTTAAATATTTATTTCATAGGTTCAAGATTTAACTATTTTCTTCAAAATTCATTTTTTTGTTGTTGTTGAAAATTAATTTTTTAAAATGAAGATTTAACCAATCTATTTTTAGTTAAAAATTTATTATTTTCAATAAGAAATGCAATTACTTGGTTGAAAGTTGAACCAATTTGTTAAATATTCATTTTATTGATTGAAGATTGAACTATTTTGTTGAAAATTCTTTTTTTTTTGTTGTTAAAAAATTAATTTTTCAAAATGAAGATTTAATTATTCTATTTTTGGTTGAAAATTAATTTTTTCAAATAAAGATTTAACTAATCTATTTTTGGTTGAAAATTGATTATTCTTAATTGAAAATGCAACTACTTGGTTGAAAGTTGAACTAATTTAGTTAATATTCATTTTATTGGTTGAAGATTTAACAATTTTGTTAAAAATTCGTTTTTTTAAATGAAGATTTAACTATTCTGTTTTTGTTTCAAAATTAATCGTTTTTAGTGGAGAAGTCAACTACTGGGTCGAAAGTTCAACTAATTTGTTAAATATTCATATTATTGATTGAAGACTGAACTATTTTGTTGAAAAATCGTTTTTTTTTTGTTGAAAATTTATTTCTTTTACATGAAGATTTAATTATTCTATTTTTGGTTGGAAATTGATCGTTTTTAGTTGAAAATTCAACTACTGGGTCGAAAGTTGAACTAATTTGTTAAATATTCATTTTATAGGTAGAAGATTTAACTATTTTCTTGAAAATTCGGTTTTTTTTTTTTTTTGAAAATTAATTTTTTTAAATGAAGATTTAAGAAATCTATTTTTAGTTGAAAATTCTTTTTTTTGTTGTTGAAAATTAATTTTTTTAAGCGAAGATTTAACTTCTATTTTTGGTTGAAAATTGATAGTTTTTAGTTGAGGAATCAACTACTTTGATGACAGTTGAACTAATTTGTTAAATATTCATTTTATTGGTTGAAGATTTAACAATTTTTTTGAAAATTCGTTTTTTTAAATGAAGATTTAACTATTCTGTTTTTGTTTCAAAATTAATCGTTTTCAGTTGAACAGTCAACTACTGGGTCGAAAGTTGAACTAATTTATTAAATATTCATATTATTGGCGGAAGACTTAACTATTCTGTTGAAATTTTTTTTTTTTTTTTTAAATTATTTTTTTGAATGAAGATTTAATTATTCTATTTTTTGGATGAAAATGGATCATTTTTAGTTGAAAGTTGAACTAATTTGTTAAATATTTATTTTATTGATTGAAGATTCAACTATTTTTAGTTGAAAAGTCAACTACTGGGTCGAAATTTGAACTTATTTATTAAATATTCGTATTATTGGTTGAAGATTGAACTATTTTATTGAAAATTAATTTTTTTAAATGAAGATTTAACTTTTTTATTTTTGGTTGAAAATTGATCGTATTTGGTTTAAAATTCAACTACTGAGTCGAAAGTTGAACTAATTTGTTAAATATTCATTTTATAGGTAGAAGATTTAACTATTTTCTTGAAAATTCATTTTTTGTTGAAAATTAATTTTTTCAAATGAAGATTTAATTATTCTATTTTTGAATGAAGATGGATAATTTTTAGTTGAAAGTTGAACTAATTTCTTAAATATTTATTTCATTGATTGAAGATTCAACTATTTTGTTGAAAATTCGTTTTTTTGTGGTTGAAAATTAATTTTTTTAAATGAAGATTTAACTTCTATTTTTGGTTGAAAATTGATAGTTTTTAGTTCAAGAATCAACTACTTTGTTGAAAGTTGAACTAATTTGTTAAATATTCATTTTATTGGTTGAAGATTTAACAATTTTGTTGAAAATTCGTTTTTTTTGTTGAAAATTAATGTTTTTACATGAAGATTTAATTATTCTATTTTTGGTTGAAGATTGATCGTTTTTAGTTGACAATTCAACTACTGGGTCGAAAGTTGAATTAATTTGTTGAATATTCATTTTATAGGTAGAAGATTTAACTATTTTCTTCAAATTTGGTTTTTTTTTTGTTGAAAATTAATTTTTTTAAATGAAGATTTAACAAATCTATTTTTAGTTGAAAATTCTTGTTTTTTTTTGTGGTTGAAAATTAATTTTTTTTAATGAAGATTTAACTAATCTATTTTTGGTTGAAAATTGATTATTCTTAGTTGAAAATGCAACTACTTGGTTGAAAGTTGAACTAATTTAGTTAATATTCATTTTATTGTTTGAAGATTTAACAATTTTGTTGAAAATTCGTTTTTTTAAGTGAAGATTTAACTATTCTGTTTTTGTTTGATAATTAATCGTTTTTAGTTGAAAAGTCAACTACTGGGTCGAAAGTTGAACTAATTTGTTGAATATTCATATTATTGGCGGAAGACTTAACTATTTTGTTGAAAATTCGTTTTTTTTTTGTTGAAAATTAATTTTTTTACATGGAGATTTAATTATTCTATTTTTGGTTGAAGATTGATCGTTTTTAGTTGAAAATTCAACTACTGGGGCGAAATTTGAACTAATTTATTAAATATTCATTTTATAGTTTGAAGATTGAACTATTTTCTGGAAAATTCGTTTTTTGTTTTTGTTCAAAATTAATTTTTTTTCAATGAAGATTTAACAAATCTATTTTGAGTTGAAAATTGATTATTTTCAGTGAGAAATGCAGCTACTTGGTTGAAAGTTGAACTAATTTGTTCAATATTCATTTTACTGGTTGAAGATTTACCTCTTTGCTTGAAAATTGAACAATTCCATTTTTATAAAATTAATTTTCTTCGTTAAAAAATCCTCTTTTGGGTTGAATTTTGAACTCTTTTGTTGAAAGTTCTTTTTTTGAAGATTCATCATTTTTGTTAGAAATTCTTCTCTTCGGTTGAATTTTTTTTGCTGAGATTTAAATTTTTTAACTAAAAATGTAAATATTTCATTTTTGGTCGAAAGTTGATATTTTTAATTAAAAATTGTTCTCGTCTAGTTGAAAATTCAACTGTTTGGTTCGAAAGTCATCTATTTTGTTGAAACCTCGTTTTTTTTTTGTTTTTTTTTTTGTAAAAAATGAATCTTCTTAGTTAAAAACTTATCTTCTTGGTTAAAAAATCAACTTTTGGGTGGAAATTTTAACTCTTTTATTGGAAGTTCTTTTTTTGAAGATTCATAATTTTAGTTAGAAATTCATCTCTTCGGTGGAAAATTCTTTTTTTTCTGAGTTTTAAAATTTTAAACTAAAAATGTAACTATTCCATTTTTTGTCAAAAATCGATATTTCTAATTAAATATTGATCTTGTCTAGTTGAAAATTCAACTATTTGGTTGAAAAGTCATGTATTTTGTTGAAACCTCGTCTTTTCTCGTAGAAAATCAATCTTTTTGGTTTTAAACTTATCTTATCGGTTAAAAAATCAGCTTTTGGGTTGAATTTTGTAATGCTTTGTTGAAAATTAATTTTTGTTCTTGTATATTCATAACTTTTATTGAAAATTCGTCTTTTTTTTTGTTTAAAAAATTAACTATTTTGTTGAAAATTCATCTTTTTTGGTTGAAAATTATTTTTTCAACTTAAAATGCAGCTATTCAATTTTTTGTTGGAAATTGATATTTTTAATTAAAAAATTATGTATTTTGTAGAACAATCGCCTCATTTGGTTAAATTCTACTTGTTGAAAATTGTTTTTTTTTTCTCTGTTAAAAAATTAATTTTTTTAATGGAAAATTTGACGATTCCATTTTTGATAAAAAAAAATTTAAATTGAAAATTAAACTATTTGGTTAAAAATTCATCATTCTTGGTTGAAAATTCATCTATTTGGTTCAGGATTAAACAATTTTGTTAAAAATTCGTTTTTTTTTTTTAAATTCAACTGGTGGAAAATTCGTCTTTTGATAGAAAATACATTTTTCTCAGTTGAAAATAAATTTCGTTATTAATACATCTGTTTGGTTAAAAATTAATTCATGAGTTTAGAATTTTTGTGTGTCAAAAATTCAATTTTTTTTGTTAGAAAATCTTTTTTCGTTAAAAATTAAACTGTTTTGTTGAAAATGCAATATGTTTCGTCTTGAAATGTTAGGAATATAGATCGTTTCGTATTAAATTTAATATGGTATCCATATTAATTTTATTTATAGTTTTGAGAGAAAAGGTCAAAAATAGTCCAAAATTGGTAACGTAGTTTATAGATAGTAACAGATGGTGCCACACACATATTTATTATATAATTAACCTAATTAATTAATTATATAATTAACTTATCTGATAATTTGGTCAACTGAAATGTGTTCAGGTATCAGAAATTAAACGAAATTTTAAAAGTAAGGTTTCTAATCAAAATGAAAGTCTCTTGTAATTTTTTTTTTTTAACAACTTCATTAAAAGAAATTAAAAAAGAAATTTTTCTTTCGTTTGTGTAGATTAAAATACGTATCATGCGATATCGTTTTTTTCCTTCAATCGAATTAATGAGATATAAACATTTTTATTTATCTTTAAGGATGATTGGAAGAAACATAATTGGATGAAGTCACAAAAAGGACTGAAAAGTTGCATCTGCCAATTCAAGAATTTCAACAACAAAGAAGTAGAATTCTGTTAATATCTTCCGTCTTCTATTTAAATTCAAGACTTTTTAATTTTAAGAATTTAAAAAACTTTTTTACGGAACAAAAAGTGTGAAAAAAGTGCTTACTTAGGTTACAATTCATTAGAAACTAACAGAAAATCCTTAATTAAAGTTTTGATAACCACTTATTTTTTTTTTAAGTTGACGTTCCATCTGGAATTTGTTTACTATGAGATTTCTTTATTTGTGCAGAAAAACCTTAAATCTGTAGATAATTATACTGTAAAATAACAATATCCACTCATTTTTTTTTTAAGTTGAACGTTCTATCCGAAATTGTTTTGACAGGAGATTTCTCTATTTCTACAGAAAAACCTCAAATTTGTAAATAATTCTGCTGTAAAATAATAATCTTCTTCAAACAAAATTATAAAAAGACTTTCGGTTTATTTGCGATATGGAAAAGAAATTGGAAAATACTTTTTTTTTTAATCTGAAAAGGAAGGAAATTCTAAGAGACTTTCGTTTTGTTGTTTCAAAATTTATGTTTCTAGGAATTAAACAAGTGGTGTATTTAAAATTATATAATTACATTTTTGGTAATTGATCAGGGTGTTCAGCGAATTTGAAATCCTTGAAAACCTGCAATTCTCCTCGATTTTTTTTTTAATTTTTAAATGTTTCAAAGGATTTTGAACATTTCACCAAAATTTCACGGATTTCAAAGATTTAAAAAAGGCGAGCACACCAGAATTCAAAGATTTCACAACAATTCCATAAAGATTTTAAAACTTGAAAGATTTGAAGGATTTAAAAGATTTGAAAACACGAGGGTTCACCGATTTCAAAATATTTCAAAGATTTGAAACGATTTCAAAATTTTTTAGACGATTTTGAAATGTTTCACAAAGATTTCAATTATTTTATTTATTTCACAATTATACGAAAGACTTCACGAACTTTTTAAAGATTTCCGAAAAAATTTATAAAGATTTCAAAAGAATACAAGAATTTCAAAGATTTAAAATTATTTCAAAGATCATTAACGATAAAAATTTTTTTAGAATATTTGAAAAGATTTTAAGTATTCCAATGATTTCATAAGAATAAACAAGATTTTACAAATATTTCAAAGAATTCATTAGGATTTCAAAAGATTTTAAACATTTCAAAGATTCCAACAAAACGGTTTCAAAAATTTTCAGAAGATTTCAAAGGGTTTTACAAAGATTTCAAATATTCCAGTGATTTTAAAAAATTAAAAAATATTTCAGAAAAGTTTTTCACAAATATTTCAAAGATATCATAAGGATTTCAAAAGATTTTAAAAATTCAAAGATTCCAACAAAACGGTTTCAAAAATTTTCTGAAGATTTCAAAGGATTTTACAGAGATTTCAAATATTCCAGTGATTTTAAAAAATTAAAAAATATTTCAGAAAAGTTTTTCACAAATATCTCAAAGAATTCATAAGGATTTCAAGAATTTGGAAGATTTCAACAAGGGTGCAGTACACCAGATTTCCAAAAGTTTGATCGATTTCAACATTTTTCATAAGATTTCACAAAGATTTTAAATATTCCAGTGATCAGGTTTCAAAGATTTCAAAACATTTAAAAAATTTTTAACGATTTCAAATTTTTTTTTAGAAGATTTCAAAAGATTTCAAATATTCCAGTGATTTTAATCGAATACAAAAAAATGTCAGAAAGATTTCACAGATATTTCACAAAATTCATAAGGATTTTAAAATATTTAAAGAATTTAAAAGATTTCAACAAGGGTGCTGTACAACAGGTTTCACAGATTTCAAAACATTTAAATAATTTTAAACGATTTTTTTTAAGATTTCAAAAGATTTCATAAAGATTTCAAATATTCCAGTGATTTATAAAAAATAAAAAAGATTTCACAAATATTTCAAAGAATTCCAAAGATTTCAACAAGGGTGCAGTACAACAGGTTTCACAGATTTCAAAACATTTCAATCATTTTAAACGATTTATATTTTTTTAGTAGCTTTCAAAAGATTTCAAATGTCCCAGTGATTTACAAAAAATAAAAAATATTTCACAAATATTTCAAAGAATTCATAAGGATTTCATAAGATTTCAAAAATAAAAAAGATTTCAACAAGGGTGCAGTACACAAGATTTCAGAGATTTTTATCGATTTCAAATTTTGGTATAAGATTTCAAAGATTCAAAATTTGGTATAAGATTTCAAAGATTTGACAAAGATTTCAAATATTCCAGTGATTTACAAAATATTTCGAAGAATTTCAAAATATTTCAAGAATTTTAAAGATTTCAAAACGTTTAAAAAATTCTAAACGATTTCAAATTTTTCTTGGAAGATTTCAAAAGATTTTACAAAGATTTAAAATACTCCAGTGATTTAAAAAAAAATAAAAAAAATTTTTTGGAAAGGTTTCACAAATATTTCAAAGAATTCATAAAAATTTCAAAAGATTTCAAGAATTTCAAAGATTTTAACAAGGTGCAGTACACCAAATTTCAATCGATTTCAAAATTTTGTATAAGATTTCAAAGATTTGACACAGATTTCAAATATTCCAGTGATTTACAAAATATTTCAAAGAATTTCAAAATATTTCAAGAATTTTAAAGATTTCAAAACGTTTAAAAAATTCTAAACGATTTCAAATTTTTTTTGGAAGATTTCAAAAGATTTTACAAAGATTTAAAATATTCCAGTGATTTAAAAAAAAATTAAGAAGATTTTAGAAAGGTTTCACAAATATTTCAAAGAATTCATAAAAATTTCAAAAGATTTCAAGAATTTCAAAGATTTTAACAAGGTGCAGTACACCAAATTTCAAAATTTGTTGTAAGATTTTACAAAGATTTCAAATATTCCAGTGATTTTAAACGCATATAAAAGATTTCAGAAAGTTTTCACAAATATTTCAAAGAGTTCATAACGTTCTCAAAAGATTTCAAGAATTTAAAAGATTTTAAGAAGAACATACATTACACCAGATTTCAAAAATTTTTATCGATTTCAAAATTTTTTGTAAGATTTCACAGATTTCAAATATTTCAGTGATTTCAAACGCATATAAAAGATTTCAACAAGACCATTAATTACACCAGATCCCAAAGATTATTATAGATTTTAAAATTTTTCAAAATATTTAAATGATTTTAAAAAATAAAAAAGATTTCACAAGTATTTCAAAGAATTCATAAGGATTTCAAAATATTTCAAGAAGAACATACATTAAACCAGATTTCAAAGATTTTTATCGATTTCAATTTTTTTTAGAAGTTTTCAAAAGATTTCAGAAAAGATTTCACACATATTTGAAAGAATTCATAAGGATTTCAAAAGATTTCATCAAGTGTGCAGTACACCAGATTTCGAAGATTTTTATCGATTTCAAATTTTTTTAGAAGTTTTCAAAAGATTTCAATTATTCCAGTGATTTCAAACGAACATAAAAGGTTTCAGAAAGATTTCACAAAGATTTAAAAAATATTTCAAGAATTTCAAAGATTTCAAAACGTTTCGAAAATTTTAAACGATTTAAATTTTTTTAGAAGATTTTACAAAGATTTCAAATATTCCTGTGATTTAAACAAATTAAAAAAGATCTCAAAAATATTTCAAAGAATTCATAAGGATTTCAAAAGATTTCAAGAATTTAAAAGATTTCAATAAGACCATATGTTACACCAGATTTCAAAGATTTGTTATCGATTTCAAAATTGTTTATAAGTTTTCAAAAGATTTCAAATATTCCAGTGATTAAAAAAAAGAAAAAATATTTCACAAATATTTTAAAGAATTCATCAGGATTTCAAAAGATTTCAACAAGGATGCAGTGCGCCAGATTTTAAAGCTTTTGATCGATTTCAAATTTTTTAATAAGATTTCACAAAGATTTCAAATATTTCAGTGATTTCAAACGCATATACAAGATTTTGCAAATATTTTAAAGAATTCATAAAGATTTCAACAAGAACATACATTACACCAGATTTCAAAGATTTTTATCGATTTCCAAATTTTTTAGAAGTTTTCAAAAGATTTCAAATATTCCAGTAATTAAAAAAAAATTGCAGAAAAGATTTCACAAATATTTCAAAGAATTTGTAAGGATTTCAAAAGATTTCAACAAGAACATACATTACACCAGATTTGAAAGATTTTTATCGATTTCAAATTTTTTTAATAAGATTTCACAAAGATTTCAATTATTCCATTGATTTAAAACGCACATAAAAGATTTCAGAAAGATTTCACAAAGATTTGAAATATATTTCAAGAATTTCAAATATTCAAAACATTTCGAAAATTTTAAACGATTTCAAATTTTTTTTAGAAGATTTTAAAAGATTTTATAAAGGTTTCTAATATTCCAGTGATTCAAAAAAAAAAAAGATTTCACAAATATTTCAAAGAATTCATAAGGATTTTCAAAGATTTCAAGAATTTAAAAGATTTCAACAAGACCATATATAACACCAGATTTCAAAGATTTGTTATCGATTTTAAATTTGTTTATAAGTTTTCAAAAGATTTCAAATATTCCAGTGATTTAAAAAAAGGAAAAATATTTCACAAATATTTCAAAGAATTCATAAAGATTTCAACATGAACATACATTACACCAGATTTCAAAGTTTTTTTATCGATTTCAAATTTTTTTATTAAAGTTTTCAACAGATTTCACAAAGGTTTCAAATATTCCAGTAATTAAAAAAAAAATTTTTTAAATCAGAAAAAATTTTACAAATATTTGAAAGAATTCATAAAGATTTCAACAAGTGTGCAGTACACCAGATTTCAAAGATTTTTATCGATTTCAATTTTTTTAATAAGATTTCAATTATTCCAGTGATTTCAGACGCACATAAAAGATTTCAGAAAGATTTCACAAATATTTCACAAAGATTTCAAATATATTTCAAGAATTTCAAATATTCAAAACATTTCGAAAATTTTAAACGATTTCCAATTTTTTTAGAAGATTTTAAAAGATTTTACAAAGGTTTCTAATATTCCGGTGATTCAAAAAAAAAGATTTCACAAATATTTCAAAAAATTCATAAGGATTTCAAAAGATTTCAAGGATTTAAAAGATTTCAACAAGACCATATATAACACCAGATTTCAAAGATTTGTGATCGATTTCAAAATTTTGTATAAGTTTTCAAAAGATTACAAATATTCCAGTGATTAAAAAAAAGAGAAAATATTTCACAAATATTTCAAAGAATTCATAAAGATTTTAACAAGAACATACATTACACCAGATTTCAAAGATTTTTATCGATTTCAAATTTTTTTAGAAGTTTTCAAAAGATTTCACGAAGATTTGAAAAATATTTCAAGAATTTCAAAGATTTCCAAACGTTTCGAAAATGTTAAACGATTTCAAATTTTTTTAGAAGATTTTACAAAGATTTCAAATATTCCAGTGATTAAAAAAAAAAAGATTTCAGGAAAGATTTCACAAATATTTCAATGAATTCATACGGATTTCAACAAGGGTGCAGTACACCAGATTTGAAAGATTTTTATCGATTTAAAATTTTTTTATAAGATTTCACAAAGATTTCAAATATTTCAGTGATTTCAAACGCATATAAAAGATTTCGCAAATATTTCACAGAATTCATAAGAATTTCAAAGATTTTAAACGATTTCATAAAGATTTCAAAAAATTTGCCAAAGATTTTACAATAATTTTAAAAGATTTTTCGAAGGTTTCATAGAAATTTCAAAATTTCACGAAGATTTTAAGTACTTGAAAAGATTTCAATAAATTCACAAATGTTTAAAAATATTTCAAAGATTTCATAAAGATTTAAAAGATTTCAAGGATTTCAAAGACTTTACAAAGATTTAAAATTATCCCCAAAGATTTCATAAAGACAACTTATGTTCGCAAAAATTAAAGAATGTGTTTATTTATGGTTCTGCTTTCTTTATAAATTGTTGTCCAATAAAAAATGAATCTCTGGACACCCTGTTAAAATACTTCAAAATTCGAAAAAGTATAAATTCGTAAATATTCCCATAAAATTGACATCGCCTTTGAAAGTGGTTTCTATGGAAACAGGGCGTCACTTCCTGTGTGATCCTGTACCATCCAAACAATTCGTAACCTGTGAATTGTGTTAAAACTGTCATTTTTCCTACAAATAAACGTTGAATCAGCAATCTACAAATTTTACGATTAAAGTAAACAGTAATGTTTTAAAAAGAATTAGGTACTGTAATTCTTAAATATTTATTTTAAAGATAAAAGACAATTAAAGATAAAAGACAATTAAAACCTTGTATCAATATAATTATATCTGACATTCAAATATTTGCATAAGTATTTGTATTTCATGCTCGGAATTAAAAGAGAATTTTTTTTTCTACTTCACAATGTTATTTATGCACCAAGCCTACATTCTTATCTCATTAGATAAACCTTTACCTACTATTTACTGAAGTATTTTAAAACCAAATAATGCTAGCTTCCCATTTAGTTCTTTGTTGAAAAAAACTGCTTTCCCAGCAGAACCACCATTAAGTTGTGTATTAATCTTTAAAATTTAGAATTCGGTTATCAATTTTAATATTTCAGGAGGAATTTGTCGACCATATGAATTCACCCACCGTCGAAGAATCTAGAATACCCCACTACTACGATTCCGAGCCTTCGAAGGACTATCTATCATCCCAGCAAATCGGATCTTACGAACCGGAAGTCAAACACAAAATCGAGAACGTTTTGTCACCAATGCCACCACTAAAAACCGAAACTGAACTCGAAGCTAAAATCAAATTCGAGTTAGCTTCTTACACAAAAGAGGATCTCGCCCCAATAAAAAGAGACACTTCCCTCGAATCCTTGGCAAGTTTCGTGAAACCCGAGAAATTGGATAACGAGATCAATTGTGACACAAATGCAGAGCCAATGGAAACGAGTGTCTACAAAACCGAGTCTTTCCAAGTAAAATGCGAAGTTCAACAACTCGAAAATGATGAAATCCTGATGAGGGAGGTTTCCAGTCCCGAAAATTTATCCAGGCTGGACAGTTTAACGAGGCTCGAGAATGTATACAGGCCGGAAAATTTATCTAGGCCGGAAAATTTATCCAAGTCTGACAATTCATCCATGTCTGACAATTTATCCATGTCGGAAAATGTAGCCAAGTCTGATAGTTTATCGAGAGCGGAAGATTTGTCGAGACCGGAAGATTTATCCAGACCGGAAGATTTATCCAAACCGGAAGATTTGTCCAGACCTGAACATTTATCCAGTCCGTTGAATCTATCCAGGTCGGAAAATGTTGTTGTTGTTGTTGTTGATAAAGCTGATCTGGAAACTGCAGATGATGATCAGGATACGGAAATGGAAGAAGTTAGTTCTCCTCTGGCAGCTGTGGAGTCAGAAACAACTTTGAAACAACGTGTTGCTGATATGAGACTTCAGTTGAGTAGTAGCTTAAATAAGAAAGTGGTTAGGGATTTGAAGTGTGAAAATGAAAGAATGGATGACCAGTCTGATGGGGATTCAGATTTTGACGAATTTGACGTTGAAGCGCAGATGAAAAAAATCACGGGCGATGATGGAGATGATTATAAGGAAAAAATGGATACGGGCTCGGAGAGAGACAAGAGTATGGATGGAATTGAAGGCCTGATGGAGAGTTCGAAAGAGGATTCTGATTCCGATGATAAGGAAATGGAGGATCAGGTGGAGGAATCTGTCGAGGAAAGAGCTTTCAAGGTAAAATCTCTCTTTTAGTTTATACATCATTCACGGCTCGGATTGTGGGATTTTTTCTATTTTTTTTTCGCTTTCTTTTGGAAAAATGCGACTTTTTGAAGAAAAATGCGACTAATTGACTTCTTTCCGTTTTTCTCAGAAGTTGGCTATACTTTGTTTAAATTTTAATCGCAACTAAACTTTAAAAATTGAAATTCAAAACTAAAAAAAAATTTTAACATTTTGATTGAGTGTATTAAGAAATGAATAATTTCTTGTTAAAGCTCTATGCTTGGAAAATTTTTAATTATCAGCGATGGAAATAGAATAAATTCTAATTTCGTGAAACCTCTCCTTTTTCTTGTTTTTTCGCTTAATTTTGAACTAAATTAATAAAACCCAATAAGAAAATTCAATTGGTTGAAATTTGATTCTATTTGGTTAAAAAATTGACTATTTAATTGAAAATTAAATTCTTTTCTTGAAAATTCAAGTATTTTTGTTGAAAAGTCATCTTTCTTTCATCGAAAATTAAACTGGTTTGTTAAATATTCCTTTTTTTGAAAAGAAAATTCGTCCTTTTGGATTGGAAATTGATTTTCTATTGTAAAAAAGCCATCTTCTTTTGTTGAAAATTCACTTCTTCGTTGAAAATTCTACTTTTAATTGTTTTTTTAAATCGTCTTTTTGTGTAGAAAAATCGTCTTATGGATT
>CAKNXH010082226.1:0-14791 GCA_932178445.1 Andricus quercusramuli
CTATTTGGTTGAAGAATGATCTATTTTGTTGAAAAATCGTCTTTTTTTAAATGAATTCTGTTTTTTATACTAAATTAAAATCTTTTTCGGTTATTGTATCAATTATTACATTTTTCGTTAACAATTCATCTTTTTTAGTCAGAAAAATTCAATAATTTTGTTCAAAGTTGAACTACTTTCTTAAACATGCATTTTTTTTGAAGATTCATAATTTTCATTCAAAATTCGTCTCTGGTTGAAAATGTAACTACTTTGTTGAAAATTAATTTTCTAAACTAAAAATATAACTATTTCAGTAGAAAATTTAACTATTTTTCTGAAAATCCTTTTTTTTAAGAGTTAGATTTTTAACAGAAAATTCTATTTTTTGTTGAAAAGGTATCTTTTTTAAAATGAAAATTGAACTATTTGGTTAAAAATTGATATTTTTTATTTAGAAACTAAACTAGTTGTTTGAAAATTTATGTTCTTTGTGGAAAATTCTTTTTTTTTTTTTGTAGAAAATTAATCTTTATGGCTGAAAATTCAGCTTTTTGGCATAAAATTCAACTATTCCAATTGAAGATTCATCATTTTAATTGAAAATTCATCAGTTTGGTTGAAAATCAATTTCTTTAATTGAAAATTTTATTGTTGCATTTTTAGTTTTGTAGAAAATTGTCTTTTTCTTTGAAAGTTAATCTTCTTGTTCATGAATTCTTATTTTCGGTTAAAAATTCAAGTATTCCAGTTAAATATTTATCATTTTAGTTAAAAATTCATCTTTTACGTTTTAAACAAAATTATTTGGTTGAAAGTTAAACTCTTTAGTTAAAAATTAATTTCTTTTGTTGAAAAATGAGCTGTTTGATTGAAAACTTGTTTTTTCTTTGGATGTTTTTTCGTTGAAAATTATTTTTCTTTTAAACTGAAAATGTGATTGTTATTCCAGTTGAATATTCCATAATTTTAGTTAAAAAATTTATCTCTTTGGTTGAACATTCATTTTTTGACTGAAAATTTAATTATTCAATTTTTGGTTGAAAAATTATCTTTTTTAGTTGAAAATTCGTCTTTTTTGGCAGAAATTAATTCTTCTTAGTTAGAAATTTATCTATTTGGTCAAAAATTCAGAGATTCATCATTTCAATTAAAAATTCACCTTTCTGGTTTAAAATTCAACTATTCCAGTTAAATATTTACAATTTCATTTGAAAGTTTATCACTTTGTTTGAAAATGTAACTATTTTTTTGAAAGATAGTTTTTTTTGGTTGAAAATAATTTTTTAAACTGAATATCTAACTTATTCCAATTGAAAATTCCATAGTTGTAGTTGAAAATTCATCTGTTTGGTTAAACATTAATTTTTTTAACTTGAAATGTAATGATTTAAATTTTGGTTGACAATTGATCTTTTTTAGTGAAAATTAATTTTTTGTTTGAAATTTTAACTATTTCAGTTGAAGATCCATTGTTTTAGTTGAAAAGTCTTATGTTTAGACTTTAAAATTAAATTTTTTTTAAACTAAAAATTTTACTGTTCATTTTTGGTTGCAAATTTTTATTTTTCTAGTCCGAAATTCAATTCTTTGGTTGAAAATTTGTCTTCTTTAATCAAAAATTCAACTATTTGTTAATAATTCATTTATTTTGTTGAAAAATTGTATTTTTGGTAGAAAATTAATCTTTTTATTTGAATATTGATCTTTTTGTTTAAAAATTCAGCTTTTTGGTTGAAAATTCAGCTTTTTAGTTGAAAATTCAAGTGTTCCAGTTAAATATTCATCATTCCAGTTGAAAATTGCTCTTTTTGCTTTTAAATTTAACTATTTCAGTTCAAAATTCATCATTTTATTTGAATATTCATAACGTTGGGTTTAATTTTGTACTAATTCGTTGAATTTTTTAACCAAATTATTTAATTTCCGTAAATTTTTAAACAAATAGTTACATTTTCAAACAAAAATATTAATTTTTAACACGGAAAATCAATTTTAAACCAAATAGTTGGATTTTCAACCAAGAATAATCTTTTACCAAAAAAGGCGAAAAGGCTGAAATCTTGTAACTAATTAGTTGGATTTTCAAACTAAAAAGATCAGTCTTAAACCAAAAATGGAGTTAATCAATTTTTATTTAGGAGATTTAATATTCAATACAACAATACGGATTTTCTACAAAACAATTAGAATTTTCAATCCGAGAAAATGAATTTTCAACAAACATGAATTTCAGCGAAATATTTTCATTTTTAACCAAAAAATTAATTTTCTACCAAAAAATACAACAATTTCGAACGAAATATTTTTTTTTTTTTAAGTTAATCTTCTTGTTTAAAAATTATTCTTTTCGGTTAAAAATTCAAGTATCCCAGTTGAATATTTATCATTCAAATATTTATCAAAAATTTTATTTCTTTGGTTGAAAAATGAGTTATTGAAAATTATTTTTTTTAGCTGAAAATGTAACTATTATTCCAGTCGAATATTCCATAATTTTAGTTAAAAATTCATCTCTTTGATTGAATATTCTTTTTTTGAGTAAAAATTTAATGATTCAATTTTAGGTTGAAAAATTATCTTTTTTATTTGAAAATTCGTCTTTTTTGGTAGAAATTAGCCTTCTTGGTTAAACATTAATATTCACAATTTTATTTGAAAATGTATCACTTTGTTTGAAAATGTAACTATTTTTCTGAAAGTTTTTTTTTAAACTAATTTTTTTAAACTGAAAATTTAACTTATTCGAATTGAAAATTCTATAGTTGTAGTTGAAAATCCATCTGGTTGAACATTAATTTTTGAAACTTGAAATTTAATTATTTAAGTTTAATCTTTGAATTAAAGTTGAAAATTAAGTTTGAAGTTAAATCCATATTTACTGCTTGAAAATTCAACTCTTTTGTAAATTTTTGCTCTTTTTTATATTAAACTGAAATCTTTTTCGGTTATTGTATCAACATTTTTCGTCAACAATTCATCTTTTTTATTCAATAAAATTCAACCATTTTGTTAAAAGTTGAAATACTTTCTTAAACATGCATTTTTTTGTTTAAGATTCATAATTTTGGTTAAAACTTCGTCTTTTTTGTTAAAAAATCTTTATTTTTCGTTACTTTTTTGCTACTATTTTACTATTTTTTTAAGCTTGAGCAGTTCCGAGCCCTGAATATGAGAATAAATTATCTGATCTCTGTGTTTGAAAAAGCTTCGTCCAAACAGTCTTTATTGATCAGGGAATACAATTATTCTCGATTTAGTGATGGTTTTAATTATTCAAAGTCAGTCTCGTTCCAGAGAGTTATTTTTGTCGACGATTCGCTCAAGTTGAGTCTGAGGATTCTAAAACTGGAGACGTTTTCTAGCCTAATCGCTAAATTTATCTCAAGGCTGCAGATTTCCGCTGGTACACGAATGGATCAAAATCAAGCTATGCTCACGCGATCTCGAAAAAGAAATATGATGGATCTTTTTTCCTGTGAGCCTAGAAGCTTTGCCTTTCTCTCCTTTTCTTTTTTATCTGACCCTTATTCTCGAGGCCAAATTCTTCATTGTTTTACTTTTGCAGGGTGGCGACTTGACCGGGAAACCGGGAAATGACCGTGAATTTAATTAAAAACCAGGAATTTATTTCTGATCGTACCAGAAGTCAAGTTTTCATTATTTTAATAATTTTGGTCAATTTAGAAAAGTGATTTCTAGCAGAGATGACCGCAAAAACCCGAAAAATGACCACTTGCTTTTTATTAATTAAAAAATTCTTTGAGTCTGATTTTGAAAATTTTTAATATATTTATACTTCAAGAGAGAATTTTTTTTTCTTTCATTATAAGAAAAATTCAGGCCAGGGAATGGAACGGGAATTTTTTCAAATAATTAAAACTGGAATTTAAAAGAAAGGAGTTTTAAAAATCCCTGTTCCAAATCAAAATTCGTCACAATCTGAAAGTTCTTTCTTCCAAATTTTAGAAAAAGAAAATATTTCAAGTAGTTTTTAGAGTAGAAGTAGTATATCGAAGAGGAAATATTTCTGAATTTTAATATAATTTTTTTTCACATTTTTCATTGGGAATTCACCTTTTTTCCTTGGAAATTTAACTACTTGCGGTTAAAAGCAAGAATCTTTTGTTATAAATTAATTTTTTTGTTGGAAGGTTCATCATTTCAATTGAAAATTCATCTCTTTTTGAAAATGTAACTGCTTTGTTGAAAATCAATTTTTCAGCAAAAAATTTCACTATTACAATAGAAAATTTAACTATTTTTCTGAAAATCCGATTTTTTTTGTGTTAAAAAATTAGATTTTTAACGGAAAATTAAAGTTTTCTATTTTTGGTTGAAATTTTATCTTTTTTGTATGAAAATTCAACTATTTGGTTGAAAATTGACATATTTTTTTAAATTAAACTATTCTGTTGAAAATGCACGTAATTTGAGGGAAATTCGTCTTTTTTAGTAGGAAATAAATCTTTTCGGTTAAAAATTAATATTTTTCTATTTTTTATTGAAAATTTCTCTTTTTTAGTTAAAAATGCATCTATTTTGTTTTAAAAAAATATTCTTTTGGTAGAAAATTCAAGTATTTGGTTGAAAATTTATTTTTTTCATTAAAGAGGCATTATTTTGGTCAAAAGTTCGTTTTTTTTCTTTTGTTGAAAATTCATTTGTTCACTAAAAATGTAGCTATTCCATTTTTGCTAGAAAATTGACCTTTTTCAGTTATTATTTTGTTGAATACTCATCTTTTTTAGTAAAAAATTCAATTCTTTGGAGGAAAATTCGGATTTTTTTTGGTATAATTTAACCGTTTTTTATTCAAAATAAAATTTTTTTGGTGGCAATATCAACTATTACACTTTTTATTTTAAAATTCATTTTTTTTTTGTATCAAAGATTCATCAGTTTAGTTGAAAATTTAACTATTTTGTTGAAAACTCCAGTTTTCTTCGTTGGTTCGAGTTTTCGAATTACCCAATCGGCATTGTGAAAATTTGAAAAGTTTTCATTTTAGATTTTAATTTTCAAGCGTACATTTTAATTAAAAGAATTTTAAAATGCAGTTTTAGAGATTTAATCAATTAAAAATTAGAAGCGTTTTAAAGCGAAGATTTTGGATAAAAATTTTTTTAGTTGATCAACTGTGTGAATATAAATTAATTGATTATTAGTTCACAATTTTAGGATTTCCAGATTTTAATTTAACTATTCTAGTTAAAAACTCATCATTTTAGTTAAAAATTCATCAGTTTGGTTGAAAATTAATTTCTTTAACTAAAAATTTAACTGTTCCATTTTAAGTTGAAAATTGATCTTTTGTTAAAAAATCGGTTTTTTTGTAGAAAATTATCTTTTTCTTTGAAAGTTAATCTTCTTGTTTAAAAATTCTTCTTTTCGGTTAAAAATACAAGTATTCCTGTTAAATATTCATTATTTTAATTGAAAATTCATCTTCTAAGTTGGAAATAAAATTATTTGGTTAAAAGTTTAACTCTTTTGTTAAAAAATTTGGTTGTAGAAGATTCATTGTTTTAATTAAAAATCCATTTATCTGGTTGAATTTTTTTTAAGCTGAAAATGTAACTATTATTCCAGTTAAATATTTCATAATTATAGTTGCAAATCTATCTCTTTGGTTGAACATTCGTGTTTTCACTAGAAATTTAATTATTCAATTTTTGGTTGAAAAATTATCTTTTTTAGTTGAAAATTAATCTTTTTGGTAAAAAATTCAATTATTTTAGTTAAAGTTTCATAATTTCAGTTAAAAATTCATCTTTCTGGTTTAAAATTCAACTATTCCAGTTAAATATTTACAATTTTATTTGAAAATTCATCACTTTGTTTGAAAATGCAACTATTTTTTTTAAAGTTATATATATTTTTTTATATTAATTTTTTAACTGAAAATTTTATAGTTCTAGTTGAAAATCTATCAGTTTGGTTAAACATTAATTTTTTAAACTTGAAATTTAATTATTTAAGTTTTCGTTGACAGTTTATCTTTTTTAGTAAAAATTAATTTTTTTTTGTTCGAAAATTCAACTATTTCAGTTCAAGATTTATCGTTTTAGTTGAAAATTTAACTTTTGTTAAAAAATCTTTTTTTTTTGTAGAAAATTATCTTTTTCTTTGGAAGTTAATCTTCTTGTTTAAAAATTCTTCTTTTCGGTTAAAAATACAAGTATTCCTGTTAAATATTCACTATTTTAATTGAAAATTCATCTTCTAAGTTGGAAATAAAATTATTTGGTTAAAAGTTCAACTTTTTTGTTAAAAAATTTTGTTTTTGTCGAAGATTCATTGTTTTAATTAAAAATCCATTTATCTGGTTGAGTTTTTTAGCTGGAAATGTAACTATTATTTCAGTTGAATATTCCATAATTATAGTTAAAAATTTATCTCTTTGGTTGAACATTCGTTTATTGACTAAAAATTTAATTATTCAATTTTTGGTTGAAAAATTATCTTTTTTTATTTGAAAATTAATCTTCCTGGTCAAAAATTCAAATATTTTACTTAAAGATTCGTAATTTCAGTTAAAAATTCATCTTTCTGGTTTAAAATTCAACTATTCCAGTTAAATATTTACAATTTTATTTGAAAATTCATCACTTTGTTTGAAAATGCAACAATTTTTTTGAAAGTTATTTTTTTGTTTGAAATTAATTTTTTTACTGAAAATTGAACTTACTTCAATTGAAAATTTTAATAGTTCTAGTTGAAAATCGATCTGTTTGGTTAAATTTTATTTTTTAAACTTAAAATTTAATTATTTAAGTTTTGGTTGACAGTTTATCTTTTTTATTAAAAATTAATTTTTTTTCTTTTGAAAATTCAACTATTTCAGTTGAAGATTCATTGTCTTTGTTGGAACTCTTATGTTTAGTTTAAAATTAATTTTTTGAACTAAAAATGTTACTATTCAATTTTCGGTTGAAAATTATTATTTTTTGACAACTATTTGGTTGTAAATTTGTCTTTTTTAATTAAAAATTCATGTATTTTGTTGAAAAATTGTATTTTTTGGTAAACAATTAATCTTTTTATTTGAAAATTAATCTTCTTGTTTAAAAGTTCATCCTTTTGGTTGAAAATTGAACTATTTCGTTAAAAATCGTTTTGTTTTTAATTATTTTTTTTTACCTGAAAGTTTAACTATTCCATTTTTTAGTGGAAAATTTAAGTATTTTTTTCAAATATAATTTTTTTTAGCAATTTTTTGCTATGATGTGTTGAAGGATGTTTAGAATGAATGTGATGAATTAAAATAAATCTTTGCATTTTTCGGCAATTTGAAAGCGTCCCCTGAATCTCCGCCCTGTTTTGTATTTAGTTGGGTTTGATCTAATTACATATTTTTAATCTAATTGAAGGTGAAATTTCGGATTAAAATTTGTAGCAGAATTAAAAATGATAGCTATAATTCAAAGAGATGACCATTATGGTAATTAGTTTCTTGAACGTAATGCACAAGTCGATAGAAAGATAGTATGTTCCTTGAGAAAGTTGTTCGTGAATAGTCCAAGCCTTTTTTAGTACTTCCGTATTTTCTCTCGCACAAATTATAAATATTTGCCGCAATAAACCTGGAAAAAAACTTAATTTTAATTTGATTTACTTTCCTCTGAAAGATGATATTCTAATCTGAATTTTTCTTTTTTGTTTCAGCCTATGGTACAAAGTCCTCAAATAGTTGAAGCGAGGGAAGGCGTGAGTGCTGCAGCATTGCTTGAAGAAAATCGCTGAGTTGCTGTTAAGAAATTTTTATTTAGCGGAAGTGCAAGGCCGTCAAAACGTCGACTCCATCAGTGATCAAGTTATCCGGGGGAGGATCAGGTGGTGGGGAGAAATCATCCCCAGGCCCAGGCCCTCCTCCCCCTGCAGCCCCGGCCGAGCGAAATGAGTCGGCTGAAAATAATGGAACGAGATCAGAAGGAGTCGACCACCTGGGATCAAAAGCAGAAGCCACCATGAGTTTTGTATTTCAGCTAGGTTCGGCGGGTAACGCTGAAGAAGTGGAGAACAACAATCCGCTCTTGGCGTCCACGGAAATCAACACTCCCCTAACAGTTGAGGCGACTCTTCCAAAATCCGTAGTCGCCGTAGCGAAACCTCAAAATTTGCAGAATCTGAAAACCGTCAATTCGTCTTTAGTCTCCATCACTCAAACTCCTTCATCGGCTGTTAAACCAATTATCGGCACCTTTCCGGTGAACAAAAATGGTAAAGAATTTCAGAGGATCAGTTCTCAAACGAATACGACTCAGGTTTTGTCCACGAGGGTTATTTCTCAGAAAGTGCAATGCAACTATCCGATGCATCCGACGCCGGTGATCAACACTTCGTCACCAGTGAAGCAACTTCCACCATCTACCGGAAGCTCTCTCTCAAATCCTCTGATTCAAGTGCAAGCAACCGCTTTTTCGCCGAATTTAGGACAGTCAGTCAAGGCTCTAGTTTCGTCGGAGCTATCTATCACCAAGCAACCATCAACCACCATGAATCCGCAATTCGCGGGGCAGCTCAAACTCCAGCCACTCACGGTTCCAGCAGCAGCTAACCCACCAATGCAAACTGTTGCTAATACCACGATTTCGAGTATCCAGAGGTTCCAGGTTAAAAGCCAGAATGCAAATCAGCTGCAGAATCTTAATCAGAATATCAATCCGCAGAATGCAATTCAACAGAATTTAAATAAAGCTAAGGTGATAAGCAACTTGAGTCAAGCTCCCATTCAGCGAACCCCCGTTTCGAGGATCCAGGCTGTGCCGAAATCCCAGGTGCATTCGCAGAATGCGCATATCTCGATGGGCCAGGTTATGAGCAACGCAAACATGCAACGAGTACAGCAGATCAATCCTTCAATTCAGAAAGCACAGGTCCCCGTCGGTCAGAAAATACAGCAGACTTTTAATAATCAAAAACCCTTACCGCAGGGTTTGAATAATATGAACCAAGTTAATCACAAGAATCAGCAGGCTAATCAACCTCATCAGATTATCCACAAGGGACCGGGCGTGCCGATGAAGATGGCAGTTCAGAGACAACCGCAAATTCTGAACAATGCACAGAAATCTGTCTCCACAGGTGTTATGCAGAAGCAATTTCCTGGACAGCAAGGACCACCTGTGCAACAGATGCAGAAGCAGCAGGCTCAGACTCAGCAGCAGAGGCCGATCGTTGGAAACTTGCAAAAGTCCCAGACTTTGGCGAATGTCAATTCAAGTAGAGTGCAAACTGTGACAGCGGTTTCTAAAAGTAATAGTGTACCAAATATAGCGAAAATGTCGCAGAACTCGAATGTTTTAACGATAGCTAAGAGTGGGAATCCACCGCCTCAGGGGAATGTGCAGACCTCGCATCTTCAGCAGCAATTGCTCCATCCGAATCTTCATCAGCAGATGCATCAACAGATGCATCAGCAACAAATACATCATCAAAATCAGATTCAAAATCAGCATATGCAGCAGCAAATGATGATGCAGAAACAGCAGATTCCCACCCAGGTTCAGAAAAGCCAGAGCATACCGAACATGCAGCAGAAGGGAGCGACTATAACACCAGTGCCAAATAATCAGAAACCGCCTGGAAATTTGAATTCTAAGTTGCCGCAGCCACAACAGCAGCAAATGGTACTCAGAATGGGAACGCCGAAGAATCAGCAAAATCTTCAGGCGAACGCGAAGCCAAATCCAAAAATGGCGAACGCTGCCACTAAAGCTTTAAATCAACAAAATCCAATGCAACCTTTTCACCGGAATCCAAATGCCCAGTTGAAGATTGTTCCACAGCCGCAGAATGTGATTTGTTCGCAAAATACTCAGAAGCAGCCAGGTTGTATCAAGACCATTCCAGCCCAGAAACCATCGCAGAGGATTAATGCGCCAAAGGGGGCGATTAAGACCTCGCTGAATACGAATATGAATCCGTTGAAGAATCAGAGTGCGGCGCCAAATGTGCCCCAGAAGACCAGTATTAAGACCCTGATGCCGCAGCAAACTGGGGGGCCGAGTATGATGGTTCAGAAGAATCAGCCGGTGAAGGTTCAGCCGCAACCGATGCAGCAGAAGCAGGTTATCATGACGAATCAGTTTCCGCAGCAGGGAAGGCAACAGCCAGGACAAGTTAAGACTTTGATGCCGGTTAATTCTGGGGAACCTCGGAGGGAAGTTGAAATTAAGTAAGTTGATTTGATGGAATTACTGCAGACTGGTGTTCTAAATAGTTTTAAGTGTTTGGAAAGATTCTCAAGAGCATGAGAATATGCTCGACCTTTATGTGCTTTGAGAATTTAATGAGAATTTATGAGAATTTTGAATTAGGATTTAAAACACCGTATTTTCTATCCTTATTAATAATTATTATATTATTTAAATGTTGCGGGTAAATGTATCGCTTCAAATTTTAGAATCGTTAAATTTAAATGAGAAAAGAAGTCAAAGTAAGAGAAAGAAATTCAGGGTTGCTACAGTATTCCAATTCCTTAATTCTTCTAGGTATAAAATCAATCATACACCTAGAAGATTAATAATGTTAATGCAAAAAAGATTTGATTCTTAATATATTTTAAACGCTTGTTAAGTGTGTTTTCAAGTCAAAAAGATACATTTTCAACCAAACAAATTAATTTTTAAAACCAAATAGTCAGTGAAATTTTCAAGCCAAAAGATTAATTTTTAACCAAAAAATAATTTATAAACAAAATAATTCAATTTTATACCCAAAAAATGAATTTTCTACCAAAAAGTTATAAAATATATAAGTTTTCAAATAAAAAAGATGAATTTACAACCTAAAAATAGAATAGTTCAATTTGCAGTTAGAAAATTAAATTTGAAAAAACGACTTTTCAGCAAAATCAATTAATTTTCAACTAAAAATATAAATTTTCAACTAAAAAGAAACGAATTTTCAATCAAAGAAATTAATTTTTAATCACAATGATGAATTTTCAACCAAAAATAGGGATTTTTGATCAAATTTTCAACAAAGTACATGAATTTTCATCAAAATAGTTTTTTTTTGTCTTAAAAAAATGAATTTTTAACCAAAAATAGAAGAATTGAATTTTCAGTTGAAATAATCCATTTTTAACCAAAAAATAAATTATAAACACAATAATTCAATTTTATACCCAAAAAATGAATTTTCTACCAAAATGATACAGTTGTAATAAAATATATAAATTTTCAACTGAAAAAGATTAATTCCCAACCCAAAAATAGAATAGTTCAATTTGCAGTTAGAAAATTAAATTGAAAAAAAACGACTTTTCAGCAAAATTATTTAATTTTCAAGCAAAAAATGGAGTAATTACATCTTTAGTTTAAAAAATTAATTTTCAACTAAAAAGAAACGAATTTTCAATCAAAGAA
Organism: Andricus quercusramuli; assembly: GCA_932178445.1. Lineage (NCBI taxonomy): Eukaryota > Metazoa > Arthropoda > Insecta > Hymenoptera > Cynipidae > Andricus > Andricus quercusramuli. The sequence goes on from CAKNXH010082226.1 coordinate 11,355, forward strand.
ATTAATTGTTAATCACAAAGATGAATTTTCAATCAAAAATAGGAATTTTTGAACAAATTTTCAACAAAGTACATGAATTTTCGTCAAAATAGTTTTTTTTTTATAAAAATATGAATTTTTAACCAAAAAATAAATTATAAACAAAATAATTCAATTTTATACCCAAAAAATGAATTTTCTATCATACAGTTTCAATAAAATATATGTTTTCAACTGAAAAAGATAAATTTACAACCTGAAAATATTATAGTTTAATTTGCAGTTAGAAAATTAAATTAAAAAAAAAAAACTTTTCAGGAAAATCAATTAATTTTCAACTAAAAATATAAATTTTCAAGCAAAAATGGAATAGTTACATTTTCAGTTAAAAAGAATAATTTTAAACTAAAAAGAAACGAATTTTCAATCAAAGAAATTAATTTTTAATCACAATGATGAATTTTCAACCAAAAATAGGATTTTTGACCAAATTGAATTAAATTTTCAGTTGAAGTAATCAATTTTCAACAACAAAATAAATTATAAACAAAATAAATCAATTTTATACAAAAAAAAAAAGAATTTTCTACCAAAAAGATACAGTTTCAACAAAATATATAAATTTACAACTAAAAAATATAAATTGACAACCTAAAAATATAATAGTTCAATTTGCGGTTAGAAAAATAAATTTTAAAAAACGACTTTTCAGCAAAATGAATTAATTTTCAACTAAAAATATAAATTTCAAGCAAAAATGGAATAGTTACATCTTTAGTTAAAAAAATTAATTTTCAACCAAACAAATTAATTTTTAACCAAAATGATTAATCTCCAAACAAAAATATGAATTTTTAATCAAATAGTTAGTGTAATTTTCAACCCAAAAGATTAATTTTCTACCAAAAAGACTCATTTTCAAAAAAGTATATGAATTTTCATCAAAATAGTTTGTTGTTTTTTCATTAAAAAAATTAATTTTAACCAAAAATAGAGGAATTCAATTTTCAGTTGGAATAATCAATTTTCAACCAAAAGATAAATTATAAGCAAAATAATTCAATTTTATACCAAAAAATGGATTTTCTTCCAAAAAGATACAGTTTTAATCAAATATATAAATTTGCATCTAAAAAAGATAAATTTACAACCTAAAAATAGAATATCTAGTTCTATTTGCAGTTAGAAAATTAAATTTGAAAAAACGACTTTTCAGCAAAATTAATTAATTTTCAACTAAAAACATAAATTTCCAAGCAAAAATGGAATCTTCAGTAACAAAAATTAATTTTCAACTAAAAAGAATCGAATTTTCAATCGAAGAAATTAATTTTTAATCACAATGATCAATTTTCAACAAAAAATATAAATTTTCGACCAAATTTAATTAAATTTTCAATTGGAATAATCAATTTTACAACCAAAAAATAAATTTTCTGCCAACAAGATACAGTTTCAATAAAATATATCAATTTTAAAAAAGATAAATTTGCAACCTAAAAATAGAATAGTTGAATTTGCAGTTAAAAAATTGAATAAAAAAAAGACTTTTCAATCATAGAAATTAATTTTTAATCACAATAATGAATTTTCAACCAAAAATAGGATTTTTTGACCAAATTGAATTAAATTTTCAGTTGAAGTAATCAATTTTCAACCAAAAAATAAATTATAAACAAAATAATTAAATTTTATACAAAAAAAAATTAATTTTTTACCAAAAAGATACAGTTTCAATAAAATATATAAATTTTCAACTAAAAAAGATAAATTAACAACCTAAAAGTAGAATAGTTCAATTTGCAGTTAGAAAATTCAATTTGAAAAAAACGACTTTCCAGCAAAATTAATCAACTAAAAATATAAATATCAAGTAAAATTGGAATAGTTACATCTTTAGTTAAAAAAAATTAATTTTCAATCAAAAAGAAACGAATTTGTAATCCAAGAAATTAATTTTTAATCACAATGATGAATATTGAACCAAAAATAGGAATTTTTGACCAAATTGAATAGTTAAATTTTCTACAAAACAGATAATTTTTTAACGAAAAAGATAACATTTCGACCAAAAAGGGTACGTTTTTCAGAGAAAATTAAATTTTTAACTAAAATCATGAATCTTCAACTAACAAAAAAATTCTTTTAACCAAAAATCTGAATTTTCAACTAAAAAGATAATATTTCTACCAAAAATAAAAAAGTTAAATTTTCAGTTAGTAAAATAATTTTTAATTACAGTGATGAATTTTCAACCAAAGATAGGCATTTTTGACCAAATAGTGGAATTTTCAACCCAAAAAAAATGAATATTCTATCAACAAAAATTTGAATATTTAAATTTTCTACAAAACAGATCATTTTTTAACGAAAAACATTACATCGCTATCAAAAAGGTAATTTTTCACAGGAAATGAAATAGTTCAGATGAATTTTTAACCAAATACATGCATTTTTAACTAAAAAGATAAATTTTCTACCAAAAATAAAAAAAGTTAAATTTTCCGTTGGTAAAATAAATTTACAACCAAAAAAGGAATGAATTTTCAACAAAATATTTAAATTTTCAACGAAAGAAATTAATTTTTCACAAAATATTTGAAGTTTTAACTAACGTGAGTACTCTTCTACAAAAACAGATGCGTTTTCAACAAGTAGTTGAATTTTCACCTAAAACATTTAAATTTTTAACGAAATAGTATAATTTTCATCCAAGAAGATTAAATTTCTATCAAAAAATATACATTTTCGAGAAAAAATTGAACAGTCACACTTTCAGTTAAAACAATTCTGAGTAAGAAAAAACTAATTTTCCGCCAAAAAGATGAATTAGTCACCAAGAAGATTAAATTTTCTTCCACGAAATTTAAATTTTCAATAAAGTAAAAGAATTTAAAATTTAAATTGTAAAATTTTAGAATTTCAAAATTAAATTTTTAGTTAAAAAAAATATCTTTCAACTAGAAAACATAATTTGCAGCAAAATAATTAAATTTTGAACAAAAAAAAAAGGGGTTTCAACTAAAATGATGAAACATCAACCAAATAAATGAATTTTTAACAAAGTAGTTTCACTTCCAACTATTTAGTTGATTTTTCAACCAAAAAGGATTTTAATTTCATACCAAAAATAGCTGAATTCAACCAAAAAATATGAATTACTAACAAAATAATTTGAATCCTCAACCAAAATAGATTAATTATAAACCAAATAGTTGCAATTTTTAACCATAATAATAAAATTAACTTCAACTTTAGTTTATCGAAAATTCCCTAACTCTGCCAGGTTTTCCATGGCATTTCCTGACTTTCTGAAATTATGGGACTGGTAGAATCTCTGTAATTAAAAAAAAAGTAATTGTTTATTCCACTATAGTGTGTTTTTTGTAAAAATATATTTATTAATTACGGTATATATTTGTTTAAACAATAAATGTTTTAAATTCTCGTTAATGCTC
>CAKNXH010082227.1:0-14790 GCA_932178445.1 Andricus quercusramuli
CTATTTGGTTGAAGAATGATCTATTTTGTTGAAAAATCGTCTTTTTTAAATGAATTCTGTTTTTTATACTAAATTAAAATCTTTTTCGGTTATTGTATCAATTATTACATTTTTCGTTAACAATTCATCTTTTTTAGTCAGAAAAATTCAATAATTTTGTTCAAAGTTGAACTACTTTCTTAAACATGCATTTTTTTTGAAGATTCATAATTTTCATTCAAAATTCGTCTCTGGTTGAAAATGTAACTACTTTGTTGAAAATTAATTTTCTAAACTAAAAATATAACTATTTCAGTAGAAAATTTAACTATTTTTCTGAAAATCCTTTTTTTTAAGAGTTAGATTTTTAACAGAAAATTCTATTTTTTGTTGAAAAGGTATCTTTTTTAAAATGAAAATTGAACTATTTGGTTAAAAATTGATATTTTTTATTTAGAAACTAAACTAGTTGTTTGAAAATTTATGTTCTTTGTGGAAAATTCTTTTTTTTTTTTTGTAGAAAATTAATCTTTATGGCTGAAAATTCAGCTTTTTGGCATAAAATTCAACTATTCCAATTGAAGATTCATCATTTTAATTGAAAATTCATCAGTTTGGTTGAAAATCAATTTCTTTAATTGAAAATTTTATTGTTGCATTTTTAGTTTTGTAGAAAATTGTCTTTTTCTTTGAAAGTTAATCTTCTTGTTCATGAATTCTTATTTTCGGTTAAAAATTCAAGTATTCCAGTTAAATATTTATCATTTTAGTTAAAAATTCATCTTTTACGTTTTAAACAAAATTATTTGGTTGAAAGTTAAACTCTTTAGTTAAAAATTAATTTCTTTTGTTGAAAAATGAGCTGTTTGATTGAAAACTTGTTTTTTCTTTGGATGTTTTTTCGTTGAAAATTATTTTTCTTTTAAACTGAAAATGTGATTGTTATTCCAGTTGAATATTCCATAATTTTAGTTAAAAAATTTATCTCTTTGGTTGAACATTCATTTTTTGACTGAAAATTTAATTATTCAATTTTTGGTTGAAAAATTATCTTTTTTAGTTGAAAATTCGTCTTTTTTGGCAGAAATTAATTCTTCTTAGTTAGAAATTTATCTATTTGGTCAAAAATTCAGAGATTCATCATTTCAATTAAAAATTCACCTTTCTGGTTTAAAATTCAACTATTCCAGTTAAATATTTACAATTTCATTTGAAAGTTTATCACTTTGTTTGAAAATGTAACTATTTTTTTGAAAGATAGTTTTTTTTGGTTGAAAATAATTTTTTAAACTGAATATCTAACTTATTCCAATTGAAAATTCCATAGTTGTAGTTGAAAATTCATCTGTTTGGTTAAACATTAATTTTTTTAACTTGAAATGTAATGATTTAAATTTTGGTTGACAATTGATCTTTTTTAGTGAAAATTAATTTTTTGTTTGAAATTTTAACTATTTCAGTTGAAGATCCATTGTTTTAGTTGAAAAGTCTTATGTTTAGACTTTAAAATTAAATTTTTTTTAAACTAAAAATTTTACTGTTCATTTTTGGTTGCAAATTTTTATTTTTCTAGTCCGAAATTCAATTCTTTGGTTGAAAATTTGTCTTCTTTAATCAAAAATTCAACTATTTGTTAATAATTCATTTATTTTGTTGAAAAATTGTATTTTTGGTAGAAAATTAATCTTTTTATTTGAATATTGATCTTTTTGTTTAAAAATTCAGCTTTTTGGTTGAAAATTCAGCTTTTTAGTTGAAAATTCAAGTGTTCCAGTTAAATATTCATCATTCCAGTTGAAAATTGCTCTTTTTGCTTTTAAATTTAACTATTTCAGTTCAAAATTCATCATTTTATTTGAATATTCATAACGTTGGGTTTAATTTTGTACTAATTCGTTGAATTTTTTAACCAAATTATTTAATTTCCGTAAATTTTTAAACAAATAGTTACATTTTCAAACAAAAATATTAATTTTTAACACGGAAAATCAATTTTAAACCAAATAGTTGGATTTTCAACCAAGAATAATCTTTTACCAAAAAAGGCGAAAAGGCTGAAATCTTGTAACTAATTAGTTGGATTTTCAAACTAAAAAGATCAGTCTTAAACCAAAAATGGAGTTAATCAATTTTTATTTAGGAGATTTAATATTCAATACAACAATACGGATTTTCTACAAAACAATTAGAATTTTCAATCCGAGAAAATGAATTTTCAACAAACATGAATTTCAGCGAAATATTTTCATTTTTAACCAAAAAATTAATTTTCTACCAAAAAATACAACAATTTCGAACGAAATATTTTTTTTTTTTTAAGTTAATCTTCTTGTTTAAAAATTATTCTTTTCGGTTAAAAATTCAAGTATCCCAGTTGAATATTTATCATTCAAATATTTATCAAAAATTTTATTTCTTTGGTTGAAAAATGAGTTATTGAAAATTATTTTTTTTAGCTGAAAATGTAACTATTATTCCAGTCGAATATTCCATAATTTTAGTTAAAAATTCATCTCTTTGATTGAATATTCTTTTTTTGAGTAAAAATTTAATGATTCAATTTTAGGTTGAAAAATTATCTTTTTTATTTGAAAATTCGTCTTTTTTGGTAGAAATTAGCCTTCTTGGTTAAACATTAATATTCACAATTTTATTTGAAAATGTATCACTTTGTTTAAAAATGTAACTATTTTTCTGAAAGTTTTTTTTTTAAACTAATTTTTTTAAACTGAAAATTTAACTTATTCGAATTGAAAATTCTATAGTTGTAGTTGAAAATCCATCTGGTTGAACATTAATTTTTGAAACTTGAAATTTAATTATTTAAGTTTAATCTTTGAATTAAAGTTGAAAATTAAGTTTGAAGTTAAATCCATATTTACTGCTTGAAAATTCAACTCTTTTGTAAATTTTTGCTCTTTTTTATATTAAACTGAAATCTTTTTCGGTTATTGTATCAACATTTTTCGTCAACAATTCATCTTTTTTATTCAATAAAATTCAACCATTTTGTTAAAAGTTGAAATACTTTCTTAAACATGCATTTTTTTGTTTAAGATTCATAATTTTGGTTAAAACTTCGTCTTTTTTGTTAAAAAATCTTTATTTTTCGTTACTTTTTTGCTACTATTTTACTATTTTTTTAAGCTTGAGCAGTTCCGAGCCCTGAATATGAGAATAAATTATCTGATCTCTGTGTTTGAAAAAGCTTCGTCCAAACAGTCTTTATTGATCAGGGAATACAATTATTCTCGATTTAGTGATGGTTTTAATTATTCAAAGTCAGTCTCGTTCCAGAGAGTTATTTTTGTCGACGATTCGCTCAAGTTGAGTCTGAGGATTCTAAAACTGGAGACGTTTTCTAGCCTAATCGCTAAATTTATCTCAAGGCTGCAGATTTCCGCTGGTACACGAATGGATCAAAATCAAGCTATGCGCACGCGATCTCGAAAAAGAAATATGATGGATCTTTTTTCCTGTGAGCCTAGAAGCTTTGCCTTTCTCTCCTTTTCTTTTTTATCTGACCCTTATTCTCGAGGCCAAATTCTTCGTTGTTTTACTTTTGCAGGGTGGCGACTTGACCGGGAAACCGGGAAATGACCGTGAATTTAATTAAAAACCAGGAATTTATTTCTGATCGTACCAGAAGTCAAGTTTTCATTATTTTAATAATTTTGGTCAATTTAGAAAAGTGATTTCTAGCAGAGATGACCGCAAAAACCCGAAAAATGACCACTTGCTTTTTATGAATTAAAAAATTCTTTGAGTCTGATTTTGAAAATTTTTAATATATTTATACTTCAAGAGAGAAATTTTTTTTCTTTCATTATAAGAAAAATTCAGGCCAGGGAATGGAACGGGAATTTTTTCAAATAATTAAAACTGGAATTTAAAAGAAAGGAGTTTTAAAAATCCCTGTTCCAAATCAAAATTCGTCACAATCTGAAAGTTCTTTCTTCCAAATTTTAGAAAAAGAAAATATTTCAAGTAGTTTTTAGAGTAGAAGTAGTATATCGAAGAGGAAATATTTCTGAATTTTAATATAATTTTTTTTCACATTTTTCATTGGGAATTCACCTTTTTTCCTTGGAAATTTAACTACTTGCGGTTAAAAGCAAGAATCTTTTGTTATAAATTAATTTTTTTGTTGGAAGGTTCATCATTTCAATTGAAAATTCATCTCTTTTTGAAAATGTAACTGCTTTGTTGAAAATCAATTTTTCAGCAAAAAATTTCACTATTACAATAGAAAATTTAACTATTTTTCTGAAAATCCGATTTTTTTTGTGTTAAAAAATTAGATTTTTAACGGAAAATTAAAGTTTTCTATTTTTGGTTGAAATTTTATCTTTTTTGTATGAAAATTCAACTATTTGGTTGAAAATTGACATATTTTTTTAAATTAAACTATTCTGTTGAAAATGCACGTAATTTGAGGGAAATTCGTCTTTTTTAGTAGGAAATAAATCTTTTCGGTTAAAAATTAATATTTTTCTATTTTTTATTGAAAATTTCTCTTTTTTAGTTAAAAATGCATCTATTTTGTTTTAAAAAAATATTCTTTTGGTAGAAAATTCAAGTATTTGGTTGAAAATTTATTTTTTTCATTAAAGAGGCATTATTTTGGTCAAAAGTTCGTTTTTTTTCTTTTGTTGAAAATTCATTTGTTCACTAAAAATGTAGCTATTCCATTTTTGCTAGAAAATTGACCTTTTTCAGTTATTATTTTGTTGAATACTCATCTTTTTTAGTAAAAAATTCAATTCTTTGGAGGAAAATTCGGATTTTTTTTGGTATAATTTAACCGTTTTTTATTCAAAATAAAATTTTTTTGGTGGCAATATCAACTATTACACTTTTTATTTTAAAATTCATTTTTTTTTTGTATCAAAGATTCATCAGTTTAGTTGAAAATTTAACTATTTTGTTGAAAACTCCAGTTTTCTTCGTTGGTTCGAGTTTTCGAATTACCCAATCGGCATTGTGAAAATTTGAAAAGTTTTCATTTTAGATTTTAATTTTCAAGCGTACATTTTAATTAAAAGAATTTTAAAATGCAGTTTTAGAGATTTAATCAATTAAAAATTAGAAGCGTTTTAAAGCGAAGATTTTGGATAAAAATTTTTTTAGTTGATCAACTGTGTGAATATAAATTAATTGATTATTAGTTCACAATTTTAGGATTTCCAGATATTAATTTAACTATTCTAGTTAAAAATTCATCATTTTTGTTAAAAATTCATCAGTTTGGTTGAAAATTAATTTCTTTAACTAAAAATTTAACTGTTCCATTTTAAGTTGAAAATTGATCTTTTGTTAAAAAATCGGTTTTTTTGTAGAAAATTATCTTTTTCTTTGAAAGTTAATCTTCTTGTTTAAAAATTCTTCTTTTCGGTTAAAAATACAAGTATTCCTGTTAAATATTCATTATTTTAATTGAAAATTCATCTTCTAAGTTGGAAATAAAATTATTTGGTTAAAAGTTTAACTCTTTTGTTAAAAAATTTGGTTGTAGAAGATTCATTGTTTTAATTAAAAATCCATTTATCTGGTTGAATTTTTTTTAAGCTGAAAATGTAACTATTATTCCAGTTAAATATTTCATAATTATAGTTGCAAATCTATCTCTTTGGTTGAACATTCGTGTTTTCACTAGAAATTTAATTATTCAATTTTTGGTTGAAAAATTATCTTTTTTAGTTGAAAATTAATCTTTTTGGTAAAAAATTCAATTATTTTAGTTAAAGTTTCATAATTTCAGTTAAAAATTCATCTTTCTGGTTTAAAATTCAACTATTCCAGTTAAATATTTACAATTTTATTTGAAAATTCATCACTTTGTTTGAAAATGCAACTATTTTTTTTAAAGTTATATATATTTTTTTATATTAATTTTTTAACTGAAAATTTTATAGTTCTAGTTGAAAATCTATCAGTTTGGTTAAACATTAATTTTTTAAACTTGAAATTTAATTATTTAAGTTTTCGTTGACAGTTTATCTTTTTTAGTAAAAATTAATTTTTTTTTGTTCGAAAATTCAACTATTTCAGTTCAAGATTTATCGTTTTAGTTGAAAATTTAACTTTTGTTAAAAAATCTTTTTTTTTTGTAGAAAATTATCTTTTTCTTTGGAAGTTAATCTTCTTGTTTAAAAATTCTTCTTTTCGGTTAAAAATACAAGTATTCCTGTTAAATATTCACTATTTTAATTGAAAATTCATCTTCTAAGTTGGAAATAAAATTATTTGGTTAAAAGTTCAACTTTTTTGTTAAAAAATTTTGTTTTTGTCGAAGATTCATTGTTTTAATTAAAAATCCATTTATCTGGTTGAGTTTTTTAGCTGGAAATGTAACTATTATTTCAGTTGAATATTCCATAATTATAGTTAAAAATTTATCTCTTTGGTTGAACATTCGTTTATTGACTAAAAATTTAATTATTCAATTTTTGGTTGAAAAATTATCTTTTTTTATTTGAAAATTAATCTTCCTGGTCAAAAATTCAAATATTTTACTTAAAGATTCGTAATTTCAGTTAAAAATTCATCTTTCTGGTTTAAAATTCAACTATTCCAGTTAAATATTTACAATTTTATTTGAAAATTCATCACTTTGTTTGAAAATGCAACAATTTTTTTGAAAGTTATTTTTTTGTTTGAAATTAATTTTTTTACTGAAAATTGAACTTACTTCAATTGAAAATTTTAATAGTTCTAGTTGAAAATCGATCTGTTTGGTTAAATTTTATTTTTTAAACTTAAAATTTAATTATTTAAGTTTTGGTTGACAGTTTATCTTTTTTATTAAAAATTAATTTTTTTTCTTTTGAAAATTCAACTATTTCAGTTGAAGATTCATTGTCTTTGTTGGAACTCTTATGTTTAGTTTAAAATTAATTTTTTGAACTAAAAATGTTACTATTCAATTTTCGGTTGAAAATTATTATTTTTTGACAACTATTTGGTTGTAAATTTGTCTTTTTTAATTAAAAATTCATGTATTTTGTTGAAAAATTGTATTTTTTGGTAAACAATTAATCTTTTTATTTGAAAATTAATCTTCTTGTTTAAAAGTTCATCCTTTTGGTTGAAAATTGAACTATTTCGTTAAAAATCGTTTTGTTTTTAATTATTTTTTTTTACCTGAAAGTTTAACTATTCCATTTTTTAGTGGAAAATTTAAGTATTTTTTTCAAATATAATTTTTTTTAGCAATTTTTTGCTATGATGTGTTGAAGGATGTTTAGAATGAATGTGATGAATTAAAATAAATCTTTGCATTTTTCGGCAATTTGAAAGCGTCCCCTGAATCTCCGCCCTGTTTTGTATTTAGTTGGGTTTCATCTAATTACATATTTTTAATGTAATTGAAGGTGAAATGTCGGATTAAAATTTGTAGCAGAATTAAAAATGATAGCTATAATTCAAAGAGATGACCATTATGGTAATTAGTTTCTTGAACGTAATGCACAAGTCGATAGAAAGATAGTATGTTCCTTGAGAAAGTTGTTCGTGAATAGTCCAAGCCTTTTTTAGTACTTCCGTATTTTCTCTCGCACAAATTATAAATATTTGCCGCAATAAACCTGGAAAAAACCTTAATTTTAATTTGATTTACTTTCCTCTAAAAGATGATATTCTAATCTGAATTTTTCTTTTTTGTTTCAGCCTATGGTACAAAGTCCTCAAATAGTTGAAGCGAGGGAAGGCGTGAGTGCTGCAGCATTGCTTGAAGAAAATCGCTGAGTTGCTGTTAAGAAATTTTTATTTAGCGGAAGTGCAAGGCCGTCAAAACGTCGACTCCATCAGTGATCAAGTTATCCGGGGGAGGATCAGGTGGTGGGGAGAAATCATCCCCAGGCCCAGGCCCTCCTCCCCCTGCAGCCCCGGCCGAGCGAAATGAGTCGGCTGAAAATAATGGAACGAGATCAGAAGGAGTCGACCACCTGGGATCAAAAGCAGAAGCCACCATGAGTTTTGTATTTCAGCTAGGTTCGGCGGGTAACGCTGAAGAAGTGGAGAACAACAATCCGCTCTTGGCGTCCACGGAAATCAACACTCCCCTAACAGTTGAGGCGACTCTTCCAAAATCCGTAGTCGCCGTAGCGAAACCTCAAAATTTGCAGAATCTGAAAACCGTCAATTCGTCTTTAGTCTCCATCACTCAAACTCCTTCATCGGCTGTTAAACCAATTATCGGCACCTTTCCGGTGAACAAAAATGGTAAAGAATTTCAGAGGATCAGTTCTCAAACGAATACGACTCAGGTTTTGTCCACGAGGGTTATTTCTCAGAAAGTGCAATGCAACTATCCGATGCATCCGACGCCGGTGATCAACACTTCGTCACCAGTGAAGCAACTTCCACCTTCTACCGGAAGCTCTCTCTCAAATCCTCTGATTCAAGTGCAAGCAACCGCTTTTTCGCCGAATTTAGGACAGTCAGTCAAGGCTCTAGTTTCGTCGGAGCTATCTATCACCAAGCAACCATCAACCACCATGAATCCGCAATTCGCGGGGCAGCTCAAACTCCAGCCACTCACGGTTCCAGCAGCAGCTAACCCACCAATGCAAACTGTTGCTAATACCACGATTTCGAGTATCCAGAGGTTCCAGGTTAAAAGCCAGAATGCAAATCAGCTGCAGAATCTTAATCAGAATATCAATCCGCAGAATGCAATTCAACAGAATTTAAATAAAGCTAAGGTGATAAGCAACTTGAGTCAAGCTCCCATTCAGCGAACCCCCGTTTCGAGGATCCAGGCTGTGCCGAAATCCCAGGTGCATTCGCAGAATGCGCATATCTCGATGGGCCAGGTTATGAGCAACGCAAACATGCAACGAGTACAGCAGATCAATCCTTCAATTCAGAAAGCACAGGTCCCCGTCGGTCAGAAAATACAGCAGACTTTTAATAATCAAAAACCCTTACCGCAGGGTTTGAATAATATGAACCAAGTTAATCACAAGAATCAGCAGGCTAATCAACCTCATCAGATTATCCACAAGGGACCGGGCGTGCCGATGAAGATGGCAGTTCAGAGACAACCGCAAATTCTGAACAATGCACAGAAATCTGTCTCCACAGGTGTTATGCAGAAGCAATTTCCTGGACAGCAAGGACCACCTGTGCAACAGATGCAGAAGCAGCAGGCTCAGACTCAGCAGCAGAGGCCGATCGTTGGAAACTTGCAAAAGTCCCAGACTTTGGCGAATGTCAATTCAAGTAGAGTGCAAACTGTGACAGCGGTTTCTAAAAGTAATAGTGTACCAAATATAGCGAAAATGTCGCAGAACTCGAATGTTTTAACGATAGCTAAGAGTGGGAATCCACCGCCTCAGGGGAATGTGCAGACCTCGCATCTTCAGCAGCAATTGCTCCATCCGAATCTTCATCAGCAGATGCATCAACAGATGCATCAGCAACAAATACATCATCAAAATCAGATTCAAAATCAGCATATGCAGCAGCAAATGATGATGCAGAAACAGCAGATTCCCACCCAGGTTCAGAAAAGCCAGAGCATACCGAACATGCAGCAGAAGGGAGCGACTATAACACCAGTGCCAAATAATCAGAAACCGCCTGGAAATTTGAATTCTAAGTTGCCGCAGCCACAACAGCAGCAAATGGTACTCAGAATGGGAACGCCGAAGAATCAGCAAAATCTTCAGGCGAACGCGAAGCCAAATCCAAAAATGGCGAACGCTGCCACTAAAGCTTTAAATCAACAAAATCCAATGCAACCTTTTCACCGGAATCCAAATGCCCAGTTGAAGATTGTTCCACAGCCGCAGAATGTGATTTGTCCGCAAAATACTCAGAAGCAGCCAGGTTGTATCAAGACCATTCCAGCCCAGAAACCATCGCAGAGGATGAATGCGCCAAAGGGGGCGATTAAGACCTCGCTGAATACGAATATGAATCCGTTGAAGAATCAGAGTGCGGCGCCAAATGTGCCCCAGAAGACCAGTATTAAGACCCTGATGCCGCAGCAAACTGGGGGGCCGAGTATGATGGTTCAGAAGAATCAGCCGGTGAAGGTTCAGCCGCAACCGATGCAGCAGAAGCAGGTTATCATGACGAATCAGTTTCCGCAGCAGGGAAGGCAACAGCCAGGACAAGTTAAGACTTTGATGCCGGTTAATTCTGGGGAACCTCGGAGGGAAGTTGAAATTAAGTAAGTTGATTTGATGGAATTACTGCAGACTGGTGTTCTAAATAGTTTAAGTGTTTGGAAAGATTCTCAGGAGCATGAGAATATGCTCGACCTTTATGTGCTTTGAGAATTTAATGAGAATTTATGAGAATTTTGAATTAGGATTTAAAACACCGTATTTTCTATCCTTATTAATAATTATTATATTATTTAAATGTTGCGGGTAAATGTATCGCTTCAAATTTTAGAATCGTTAAATTTAAATGAGAAAAGAAGTCAAAGTAAGAGAAAGAAATTCAGGGTTGCTACAGTATTCCAATTCCTTAATTCTTCTAGGTATAAAATCAATCATACACCTAGAAGATTAATAATGTTAATGCAAAAAAGATTTGATTCTTAATATATTTTAAACGCTTGTTAAGTGTGTTTTCAAGTCAAAAAGATACATTTTCAACCAAACAAATTAATTTTTAAAACCAAATAGTCAGTGAAATTTTCAAGCCAAAAGATTAATTTTTAACCAAAAAATAATTTATAAACAAAATAATTCAATTTTATACCCAAAAAATGATTTTTCTACCAAAAAGTTATAAAATATATAAGTTTTCAAATAAAAAAGATGAATTTACAACCTAAAAATAGAATAGTTCAATTTGCAGTTAGAAAATTAAATTTGAAAAAACGACTTTTCAGCAAAATCAATTAATTTTCAACTAAAAATATAAATTTTCAACTAAAAAGAAACGAATTTTCAATCAAAGAAATTAATTTTTAATCACAATGATGAATTTTCAACCAAAAATAGGGATTTTTGATCAAATTTTCAACAAAGTACATGAATTTTCATCAAAATAGTTTTTTTTTGTCTTAAAAAAATGAATTTTTAACCAAAAATAGAAGAATTGAATTTTCAGTTGAAATAATCCATTTTTAACCAAAAAATAAATTATAAACACAATAATTCAATTTTATACCCAAAAAATGAATTTTCTACCAAAATGATACAGTTGTAATAAAATATATAAATTTTCAACTGAAAAAGATTAATTCCCAACCCAAAAATAGAATAGTTCAATTTGCAGTTAGAAAATTAAATTGAAAAAAAACGACTTTTCAGCAAAATTATTTAATTTTCAAGCAAAAAATGGAGTAATTACATCTTTAGTTTAAAAAATTAATTTTCAACTAAAAAGAAACGAATTTTCAATCAAAGAAATTAATTGTTAATCACAAAGATGAATTTTCAATCAAAAATAGGAATTTTTGAACAAATTTTCAACAAAGTACATGAATTTTCGTCAAAATAGTTTTTTTTTTATAAAAATATGAATTTTTAACCAAAAAATAAATTATAAACAAAATAATTCAATTTTATACCCAAAAAATGAATTTTCTATCATACAGTTTCAATAAAATATATGTTTTCAACTGAAAAAGATAAATTTACAACCTGAAAATATTATAGTTTAATTTGCAGTTAGAAAATTAAATTAAAAAAAAAAAACTTTTCAGGAAAATCAATTAATTTTCAACTAAAAATATAAATTTTCAAGCAAAAATGGAATAGTTACATTTTCAGTTAAAAAGAATAATTTTAAACTAAAAAGAAACGAATTTTCAATCAAAGAAATTAATTTTTAATCACAATGATGAATTTTCAACCAAAAATAGGATTTTTGACCAAATTGAATTAAATTTTCAGTTGAAGTAATCAATTTTCAACAACAAAATAAATTATAAACAAAATAAATCAATTTTATACAAAAAAAAAAAGAATTTTCTACCAAAAAGATACAGTTTCAACAAAATATATAAATTTACAACTAAAAAATATAAATTGACAACCTAAAAATATAATAGTTCAATTTGCGGTTAGAAAAATAAATTTTAAAAAACGACTTTTCAGCAAAATGAATTAATTTTCAACTAAAAATATAAATTTCAAGCAAAAATGGAATAGTTACATCTTTAGTTAAAAAAATTAATTTTCAACCAAACAAATTAATTTTTAACCAAAATGATTAATCTCCAAACAAAAATATGAATTTTTAATCAAATAGTTAGTGTAATTTTCAACCCAAAAGATTAATTTTCTACCAAAAAGACTCATTTTCAAAAAAGTATATGAATTTTCATCAAAATAGTTTGTTGTTTTTTCATTAAAAAAATTAATTTTAACCAAAAATAGAGGAATTCAATTTTCAGTTGGAATAATCAATTTTCAACCAAAAGATAAATTATAAGCAAAATAATTCAATTTTATACCAAAAAATGGATTTTCTTCCAAAAAGATACAGTTTTAATCAAATATATAAATTTGCATCTAAAAAAGATAAATTTACAACCTAAAAATAGAATATCTAGTTCTATTTGCAGTTAGAAAATTAAATTTGAAAAAACGACTTTTCAGCAAAATTAATTAATTTTCAACTAAAAACATAAATTTCCAAGCAAAAATGGAATCTTCAGTAACAAAAATTAATTTTCAACTAAAAAGAATCGAATTTTCAATCGAAGAAATTAATTTTTAATCACAATGATCAATTTTCAACAAAAAATATAAATTTTCGACCAAATTTAATTAAATTTTCAATTGGAATAATCAATTTTACAACCAAAAAATAAATTTTCTGCCAACAAGATACAGTTTCAATAAAATATATCAATTTTAAAAAAGATAAATTTGCAACCTAAAAATAGAATAGTTGAATTTGCAGTTAAAAAATTGAATAAAAAAAAGACTTTTCAATCATAGAAATTAATTTTTAATCACAATAATGAATTTTCAACCAAAAATAGGATTTTTTGACCAAATTGAATTAAATTTTCAGTTGAAGTAATCAATTTTCAACCAAAAAATAAATTATAAACAAAATAATTAAATTTTATACAAAAAAAAATTAATTTTTTACCAAAAAGATACAGTTTCAATAAAATATATAAATTTTCAACTAAAAAAGATAAATTAACAACCTAAAAGTAGAATAGTTCAATTTGCAGTTAGAAAATTCAATTTGAAAAAAACGACTTTCCAGCAAAATTAATCAACTAAAAATATAAATATCAAGTAAAATTGGAATAGTTACATCTTTAGTTAAAAAAAATTAATTTTCAATCAAAAAGAAACGAATTTGTAGTCCAAGAAATTAATTTTTAATCACAATGATGAATATTGAACCAAAAATAGGAATTTTTGACCAAATTGAATAGTTAAATTTTCTACAAAACAGATAATTTTTTAACGAAAAAGATAACATTTCGACCAAAAAGGGTACGTTTTTCAGAGAAAATTAAATTTTTAACTAAAATCATGAATCTTCAACTAACAAAAAAATTCTTTTAACCAAAAATCTGAATTTTCAACTAAAAAGATAATATTTCTACCAAAAATAAAAAAGTTAAATTTTCAGTTAGTAAAATAATTTTTAATTACAGTGATGAATTTTCAACCAAAGATAGGCATTTTTGACCAAATAGTGGAATTTTCAACCCAAAAAAAATGAATATTCTATCAACAAAAATTTGAATATTTAAATTTTCTACAAAACAGATCATTTTTTAACGAAAAACATTACATCGCTATCAAAAAGGTAATTTTTCACAGGAAATGAAATAGTTCAGATGAATTTTTAACCAAATACATGCATTTTTAACTAAAAAGATAAATTTTCTACCAAAAATAAAAAAAGTTAAATTTTCCGTTGGTAAAATAAATTTACAACCAAAAAAGGAATGAATTTTCAACAAAATATTTAAATTTTCAACGAAAGAAATTAATTTTTCACAAAATATTTGAAGTTTTAACTAACGTGAGTACTCTTCTACAAAAACAGATGCGTTTTCAACAAGTAGTTGAATTTTCACCTAAAACATTTAAATTTTTAACGAAATAGTATAATTTTCATCCAAGAAGATTAAATTTCTATCAAAAAATATACATTTTCGAGAAAAAATTGAACAGTCACACTTTCAGTTAAAACAATTCTGAGTAAGAAAAAACTAATTTTCCGCCAAAAAGATGAATTAGTCACCAAGAAGATTAAATTTTCTTCCACGAAATTTAAATTTTCAATAAAGTAAAAGAATTTAAAATTTAAATTGTAAAATTTTAGAATTTCAAAATTAAATTTTTAGTTAAAAAAAATATCTTTCAACTAGAAAACATAATTTGCAGCAAAATAATTAAATTTTGAACAAAAAAAAAAGGGGTTTCAACTAAAATGATGAAACATCAACCAAATAAATGAATTTTTAACAAAGTAGTTTCACTTCCAACTATTTAGTTGATTTTTCAACCAAAAAGGATTTTAATTTCATACCAAAAATAGCTGAATTCAACCAAAAAATATGAATTACTAACAAAATAATTTGAATCCTCAACCAAAATAGATTAATTATAAACCAAATAGTTGCAATTTTTAACCATAATAATAAAATTAACTTCAACTTTAGTTTATCGAAAATTCCCTAACTCTGCCAGGTTTTCCATGGCATTTCCTGACTTTCTGAAATTATGGGACTGGTAGAATCTCTGTAATTAAAAAAAAAGTAATTGTTTATTCCACTATAGTGTGTTTTTTGTAAAAATATATTTATTAATTACGGTATATATTTGTTTAAACAATAAATGTTTTAAATTCTCGTTAATGCTC
>CAKNXH010082230.1:2412-21003 GCA_932178445.1 Andricus quercusramuli
GGTTAAAAAGAAACTCTTTTTGTAAATTCATATTTTCTGGATGAAAATTCAACCAATTGTTTGTGTTTGAAACTTCAACCATTTGGTTGAAAATTCAAACAATTGTTTGGAAAGTCATATTATTTGGTTGAAAATTCAACCGTTTTTGATAGAAAATTCGTGTTTTTCGATTAAAAATGTATCCTTTTTTGTTGAAAATGCAACTAATTGCTTGAAAATTCAACTATTTTGATAAAAATTCCGCTATTTTGTTGAAAATTTGTCTCTTTTGCTTGAAAGTCAACGGTTTTCTAAAACGTTCGACTTTTCAGCTTGAAAACTCAATTTTTTTGTTAAAAATTCATTTCTTGTGTTAGAAAATCTTTTTTTTGCTTGAGTTCAACAGTTATTTAAAAAAATTTAACACTTTTTTTGGTTGAAATATCTACTGTTCTAATTTTCGTTCAGAATGCATGATTTTTCGATTGAAAATAGATCTTTCTTGGTTAAAAGGGAACTTTTTTTGTAAATTCAACTTCTCTGGAGAAAAATTCAACCAATTGTTTTTGTTTGAAACTTCAACTATTTTGTTGAAAATTCATTTTTCACAGTTGAAAATTCAAAAAATTGGTTGAAAATTAATATTATATGGTTAAAAATTCAACAATTTTCAATAGAAAATTCGTGTTTTTCGATAAAAAATGTTTTTTTGTTGTTGTTGAAAATGCAACTAATTGGTTGAAAATTGAACTCTTTTGTTAAACATTCATCATTTTAGTTGAAAATCCAACTGTCATTGGAAAAATTCGTATTTTTGGCTTGAAAATTCAACTATTTTGATAAAAATTCCGTTATTATGTTGAAAATTTGTCTCTTTTGCTTGAAAGTCAACGGTTTTCTAAAACATTCGACTTTTCAGCTTGAAAACTCAACTTTTTTGTTGAAAATTCATTTCTTGTGGTAGAAAATCTATTTTTGCTTGCATTCAACTGTTCTATTTTTCGTTCAGAA
The DNA here is from genome assembly GCA_932178445.1 of Andricus quercusramuli. Classification (NCBI taxonomy): domain Eukaryota; kingdom Metazoa; phylum Arthropoda; class Insecta; order Hymenoptera; family Cynipidae; genus Andricus; species Andricus quercusramuli. The sequence continues at coordinate 3,403 of CAKNXH010082230.1, forward strand.
TTCATGCTTTTTGGATTGAAAATTGATTTTTTCTTGGTTAAAAGGGAACATTTTTTGTAAATTCAACCGATTTTTTTCTGTTTGAAACTTTAACTATTTTGCTGAAAATTCGTCTGTTTAGAGGTCTCTAAATCTAGTTTCTTACCTTTGTTAAGAATTCCAGTTGGTAAAGCCTCGCAGCATCAAAAATCAGGCACACATTTTTAATATTGAGAATCTCCTTGAGGTAGTCGGAAATAGCAACTTCTAGCTCTATAAATCCATACTGATGTGCCAATCCCAGAATGTCAAGAATTACCTTTAACACGACACGTGTTTAAAATCAAGATTACATAACAACAAAATATAAACATTTGTTTAGTCGCCAAACGTGGAAAATCTGTCTCGCTGCTAGTTAAAAATAGAAAAAAAACATACCTCTTCTCGTTGGTTAACCAGAGACATGTGTCCAGTGTAAATATATTTCAGCAGGCCCTTGAAGGCCGGCAAAGTGGTTCCTTTGAGCTCGATTTCTTGCTGGTTTGATTCTTTCAGGCCACCGAACAACAAAGCTCGAAAGTATTGACTCCGGGCAGCCAAAATAACTTTGTGAGCGTTGAAACGGTGCCCCGCAACCACCAAAGTCACGTCAGAATAATCGTCAGACATGTATAGTGCTCCAATATCCTCAGAAAGGTGATTAATATGCTCAACTTCACCCGTGGAAATTTTCAGGTGATGATGAGAGCTCATGTTGGTTTTGCAATGTTTACCGAAATCCCTTCCGAGTACGAATCTGCAGAAAACGAAGCGGAAATGTGAAAGCACCCTCTAAATAATCCAATTTCGCGATGTACCAGAAAGTCTCTTCCTCGTCAGAAGTTATCGAATAAATTGTAGAGTACTATAGACTAGAAATAGGAGAGCTAGGATTGAAAAACGAAACACAATTCTGTGATAAAGTCGAATTTTACAACAAACGCCAAACAAGTTCGAGTCGCGTGACGCGATCGAGAGCTTTCTTTCGATCACGCGAGTGAAAAACTTGTAAAATTGAGAAGAAATAGAAGTTTTATCGGCGAATGTTATTGAGGATCATAAACTTTGAAAAAAGGCACATAATTTGATAGGAAGGGGGTAACCGTGACCTTCTATAGTTTCTGGGAATACGTAATGTTTTTCACGGGCTGTCAAGTCCGACATTTTTAACCCTTTTTTGTACTTACATTTTCGACTGGATGGAGACGTCAGTTTGTCAAGCCACTTAATCTCCGAAAAACGGGAAAGTGTGGAGGACCACCATGCACGTAAACAAGACGAATTTAATTACTTGTTAATTTTTTTTCGTGCGTTCCAACGCTCGTGAATTTCACGTCGCCACAATTCGCGAACATCATCACATTACTGTCACTGATACCAGCGATTCCAGCCTACAAAACACAGTATTCAGTGCTACCAATCGCAAATTGGTGGCGCTTGAAAAAAACGCGCGAATATTTGATTTCATGTTTATTTCAATAGATGTTTCAAAAGTCGGATTTAAATTATTTTTTCATTTTTCTGCTTAAATTTAAATTCAATTACTGAAACCAAAAAAAAATCCAAATATTTGTTATCCAAGGTTAATTCTTTTTTATTGAAAAGTCTAGTAAATATTATAATTTTTGTTTATAATTCATTTATTTTAGTTAAAAATTCTACTATTAGATTGAAAATTTAATTATACTGAAAATTCAACCATTTTGTTTCACAGTCATTTTTTCACTGGAAGTTCAACCTTTTTTTAGAATATTCATATTTTTAGATTGAAAAGTCATCTTTTGTTATAGAAGAATCACCATTTTTGAGTAAAAATTTTTTTTTTCAAATTCAATTATATTTTCGATTCAATTATATTCTGAATTTTCAAAATCAAAAAAAAAACAATTTTCAACATCAATTTGAACTTCCAAGCAAAAGAGATGAATTTTCAGCAAATTAGTGAAATTTAAAATTCGACCATTTTGATGAAAATTTTGTAGGTTGAAGATTCAACTTTTTGAATGAAACTTTTTTGCTGGAAATTCAATTGTTTTTCAACAGTTTCTGAATTTTCAATTACAAAAATTATTTTTCTACCAATATAGTGGAATTTTCAACCGAAAAAAAAACGAATTTTCACCAAATTAGTGGAATTTTTAACAAATAGAGTTGAAGTGGTCGTTTTTTTTCTTTTCAAAATTCGACAATTTTTTTGAAAATTTTGTAGGATGAAAATTAAACTTTTTGGTGCAAATTTAATTATTTTTTTGAAAATTTAACTATTAGATTTTTGGTTCAAGTTTAATCTTTTTGTTTGAAAATTTGACCATCTTGATGAAAATTCATCTTTATAGGATGAAGATTTAAATATTTTGTGAAAATTTAATTATTTCGCTAAAAATTAAACTACTTTGTTAAATTCATCTTTTTTTTTTTGGTAAATTCAACTGTTTTTTTTTTTTCAACTTTTTGAATTAAACTTTTTTGCTGGAAATTCAATTGTTTTCCAACAATTTCTGAATTTTTAATTACAAAAATTAATTTTTTATTAATATAGTTGAATTTCCAAATGAAAAAATAAAAACGATTTTTCACCAAATTAGTGGAATTTTTAACCAAATAGAGTGTTGAAATGGTCATTTTTCCCTGTGAAAAATCGACCATTTTGATGAAAATTTAGCTTTGCAGGTTGAAGATTTAACTTTTTGGTGCAAATTTAATTTTTTTTTAATTAAACTATTTGATTTTTGGTTCAAGTTTGATATTTTTTGTTTGAAAATTCGACCATTTTTATGAAAATTTTGTAGGTTGAAGATTCAACTTTTTGGTGCAAATTTAATTATTATTTTTGTTTTTAATTCAACTATTAGATTTTTGGTTCAAGTTTAATCTTTTTGTTCGAAAATTCGACCATCTGGATGACAATTCATCTTTATATGTTGAAGATTTAAATATTTCGTGAAAATTTAATTATTTCGCTGAAAATTAAACTAAGTTGTGAAATTCATCTTTTTTTGTCGAAAATTCAACCTTTTTTTTCAACATTCGACTTTTTGAATCAAACTTTTTTGCTGAACATCCAATTGCTTTTTAACAATTTTTGAATTTTTAATTACAAAAATCAATTTTCTATCAATATAGTTGAATTTTCAACCGAAAAAAAAACGAATTTTCACCAAATTAGTGGAATTTTTAACCAAATAGAGTTATTGAAATGGTCGTTTTTTTCCTTTAAAAATTCGACCATTTTGATGAAAATTTAGCTTTGTCGGTTGAAGATTTAACTTTTTGATGCAAATTTATTTTTTTTTAAATTCAACTATTTGATTTTTGGTTCAAGTTTAATATTTTTGGTTTGAAATTTCGGCCGTTTGGTCGACCGCTTAAAAATGAACTTTTTTGTTGAAAATTAAATTGTTTCCAACAATTTCTAGATTTTCAATTACAAAGATTAATTTTCTACCAACGTAGTTGAATTTTCAACCCAGAAAAAACGATTTTTCACCAAATTAGTGGAATTTTGAACCAAATAGTTGAAATGGTTGATCTTTTTTCTTTAAAAATTCGATCATTTTTTTGAAAATTTATCTTTGAAGGTTGAAGATTCAACTTTTTGGTGAAAATTTAATTATTTTGCTGAAATTTAACTTTTAAAAAAAAAAGTCATCTTTTTTAGTTTAAAAATTCGACCATTTGATTGAAGATTCGTCTTTTTGAAAGAAAAATCACCTTTCTTGGTTAAAAATATACTTTTTTGTTGTTGAAAAGTCAATTATTTTCAAACAATTTCTGAATTTTCAACCAGAAAAAAAACGAATTTTCACCAAATTAGTGGAATTTTTAACCAAACAGAGTTGAAATGGTCGAGTTGAAATGGTCGATCTTTTTCTTTTGAAAATTCAAAAATTTTTATTAAAATTTAGCTTTGTAGATTGAAGATTCAACTTTTTGGTGCAAATTAAATTTTTTTTTTAATTTAACGATTTGATTTTTGGTTCAAGTTTAATCCTTTTTTTTTTCTTTTTTTTTTTTTTTTTGAAAATTCGACCATCTGGATGAAAATTTATCTTTATAGGTTGAAGATTTAAATATTTTGTGAAAATTTAATTATTTCGCTGAAAATTAAACTACTTTGTTGAAGTCATCTTTTTTTGTCGAAAATACAACTGATTTGTCGAAGATTCGTCTCTTTGAATTCAAAATTCATGTTTACAGGTTGAAAATTCACCTTTCTTAAATAAAAATGAACTTTTTTGTTGAAAATTCAATTTTCTTCTGATAACTTCTGAATTTCTCCAAAAAAGAATAATTATTTTTTAACAAAATAGTAAAATTGTCCACAATATAATACAATTTTTACTGAAAGATATGAATTTTTCTTTTTCAACTGACAATTTTATCTTTTTGACTTGAAAATTCAACTATTGGGTTTTTATATTTATTATTTAATTTTGTTGTTTAAAAATTCGATCATTTGGATGAAAATTCATTAAAATTGAATTATTTTGCTGAAAATTAAACTACTTTGTTGCAGTCATCTTTTTTAGTAGAAAATTCAACTGTTTTGTTCAAAATTTGATTTTTCGGATTGAAAATTCATTTTTTTATAGAAAAGACACCCTGCTTAGTAAAAAATTAATTAATTAATTGCTTAATTGTCATCTATTATTGAAGTTTTTTTTCATCTCTTTCAATATTCTCTTAAAATTGATTTTTCAAAACAAAAAATCATTTTTAATTTATCTAGCAAACTTAAGATTTTTTTTTCTTAAAACCTTTAAAGATCCCTGAAAAGCTTTAAAATTTTATTTCCAAAGTTTTTTATTTTTCGAAATCTTTTCCAGTTTTAAATTAAATTTGGATCTTATCAAAAATTGCAAGTATCTCTTAAACTAACTCAATTTTTTTTATAAATTGATAATTGTGCAGTTGTTATTTATGCATCAAAATCACTTTTGAACGCTTAAAATTTTGTTTAAAAAATTGTACCTTATCTAAAAATTAAAATTGTTTCATTTAGAACATTTTCAATTAAAAATCGTTCAATATATATATTTTTTTTTCAAATGCTTTCAATTTTGAACGCTTTTAATTGGAGATAATAAAATTTCAATTTCTTTGAATTTTAAATGATCCATAGTTCTCAAAATTTTATTATAAAATTATTCAATTTTGAACATTTTTAAATTGTTCTATTTTCGAAACTTGTTAATCTGAAATAATAAAATTTCGAGATTCTTCAAGTCAAAATAAAATTGCTCTGCTCAATTTTCAACGCTTCGAAATCATTATTGTTTTAAAAATTGGAAAAGTTCTTAATTAAAAAATTGTTTGAAAATAACTTTGTAAATTGTTTATATTTTTATATCATATTATTTTAATTATTTTTTCTCTGAAAAAAACTTCTCCTTTCGTTCCGCTGGGAATCGAACCTCAGAACTTCCGATTGCCGGTCGGGTGCTTTCAGATCGAGAGAAGAAACTTTTTTCAGAAAATACACGCATTATTTTGCTAGATGCCTAGATGGTACAAGTTAAATTTTTCAAGGAATCTGTATTATCATCAGAGAATAACAGAAAATTTTAACGTCTTTTCAGACTAGATGGAGATATGAATTAAAAATTATTATGTTGTATTATTTATTTTATTATAATATAATCTATTTTTTTATTCTCATGCATGTCGTTACTGCTAGTAAACAAATAATTTTAAAAATACAAGAAAATATTTTCAACCCCTAAAATCCTACGACCCTGATACAATTTCCATATTTTTTAAGACCAGGGTCCAGAGGTTCGAGGGCAGTCCAGGACCGAGAACTAAAAATGGCGGCGTGGGCGCAACGCGAACGGTAATGCACAACAATTTTTGACATTTACGTAATTTTCCGATGGATTACCGCGATTATCGTTTAATCAATGCTGTTCGATTAGCCTCTGATTCATTCAGAGACTCTCGGGTAGTAGAAAAGTGCAACAAAAGTGACCAAGTTATAACATAAAGGAATGTACCAAATCAACGTTTTTTTTTTTTCGTCATGTGCTTCCGGAGTTTGACATCCTCCACTAATTGTTGTTAAAAATGTTGTAAATGGAGAGGACGGGTTCGTCTCATGTCCTACGCACGAAAGGTAATTAATTTTTTTTTCCACAATTTTATCTTCAGGTGGTGAGAATATATTGCACAATCATGTTTTTTTCGATCGATTTTATACGTTTTAACTCACGTATAAAGTGTTAATTATACAAGAAAATATAAAAAAATAGAAGATAATTAGATGAAAACTAGTTTGTAAGATAGTTCTCAAAATTGGAGCTGTGTAGGTTTTATTTTGTAACTTTCAAAACATAAATTAAAGGAAGATTCGTTTGATTTTTTAAATCAAAATTTCCAATAAATTGTTGATTTTGGTATTAGTAATTATCTCAAATAATTCTGGGATTGAAGTATAAATAATTTTTTAGAATCAGAAGCAATTCGAAGGAAATGGAGCAATAATAGAATTCAAGTATAGTCAATTTGAAGGTGAAGGTTCAAACTTGATTGTAGAATAAATCAGAGTTGGGTGGTAACTGAGTTACTCAAAAGTTACCTTATTTGTAACTTTTCGGGTAACTTTGCTACTATTTTAAATGTAACTTGTAACGTAACTTAGTTACGATTTCTCCAGTAATTTGGCGCTTTAATTTTACTTAATTTAAAGTTACTTTGTGATTTTTTTAGAAATTTATGGACCAGTTATGGGTAGAAAATTGATCTCTTTTGGTTGAGGATTCAAACATTTTTTTCGAAATTTGTATTTTTTCGGTTGAATTCTATTGTGATTTCAAAATAAAATCTTCTTTGGTTGAAATAATAGAAACTATTCTATTTTTCGTTGAGAATTCATCTATTTTGGTTAAGAATTTAAATACCGATTTGAAAATTCATCTGTTTAGTTAAAATTCAACCATTTTTGTATAAAGTTCAACTATTTAGTTGAAAATTAACTTCTTTGTTGGAAATTTAACTTTTTTATTGAAAATTCGTCTTTTTGGTTTGAAAATGGTAGACAATTCGACTGTTTCGTTTAAAATTACCTCTTTTGTTGAAATTTCTGTTCCCTTTTTTTGCAGTTGCTTCACGCTGAAGATTATATTTTTAATTAAAAATATTAATATTTGTTTGAAAATGCAACTGTTTGATTGAAAATTCTCTGTTGGAATAGAAATTTCATCTTTTTTAAATAAAAATGCAACGATGTGATTACAATTAATCATCTTTGGCTGATGATTCTACTATTTTGTATAAAATTCGTCTTCTTTTTAAATTAATTTAACTGTTTTCTACTTACAATTAAAATCTTTTTTTGGTGCGAATATCTACTCTTACATTATTTACATTTATTTGTTTAAAATTCATAATCTATGGCTGGAAATTAGTTTTTTTTGCTGGAAATTGATTTTTGAAATTGCAAATTGAACTATTTCAATTCATTCATCATTTTACTTTCAAAAAATCTTCTTTCCAGCTGAATGTTAAAGTATTTGCTTGAAAATTCTTCTCTTTATGTTTAGAATTATGTCTTTTAACTGAAAATGTAACTGTTCCATTTTTGGTTTAAAATTAATCTTTTTTCAGTTAGAAATTCGTATTTTTTTGTAAAAAAAAAACATTATTTTGGTTTGAAATTTCCTCTTTGGTTGTTAAAACTGCAACTCTTTAATTATAAAATGTATTTTTTGTTAAAAATTTATATGCTCATGTTGCAAATTCAACTGTTTTACAGAAAATTCGTCTTTTGGCTTGAAAGTTCAACAATTTGTATGAACTTTTTTCCTTTCTTGTCAAAAAAATCTTTATTTGTTGAAAATGCGTCTTTTTGCTTTGAAAATTCATCATTTGAGTTGAAAATTCATCTCTTTGGTTGAAAACTTGAATATTTTGATGAATTTTTTTGTCATACATTTTTTAATTGAAAATTCAACTTCATTTTTGGTTGAAATTTGCTTTCCAGTTGATAATTCTACTATTTGTTTGAAAATGAATGTATTGTGTTGGAAAGTCATCTTTTTCGTAGAAAATGTATAGAGTTGGTTGGAAATTCGTCTTTTGGGTTTTAAAATTCATCTCGTTTGGTAAAATTTTTATCTTCTTTTGGTTGAAATATAAACTATTACATTGTTTTTTTAATTCGAATTCAAATTAAAATGTTTGTTGAAAATTCATGTTTTCGATTTTAAAATTCATCTCTTTTGGTAAAAATAATTCTGTAGAGGACGTAGCTATTTTTTTAAATCGTCTGTTCTGATTGAAAATTTAACTACTCGGTTGAAAGTTGAACTACATTCTTAAAAATTCAGTTGTTTGGTTGAAGATTCATATTTGTAGTTGAAAATTCATCTCTTCAATTAAAAATTTAAATATTTCGTTTCAATTTCTTTTTTTATTCGTAGAAAATTCAACTATTTGATCGAAAATGAACTTTTTAGTTGGAAATTTGACTCTTTTGTTGAAAATTTTTTACTTTGGTTTGAAAATGGTAGACAATGTGATTATTCAATTGAAAATTAACTTTTTTGATTGAAAATTAACTTTTTTTTGTTGAAAATTAATATTTTCGGTATGAAAATTCAACCATTCAGTTGAAACTTCATGTGTTTTGTTAAAAATTTAACTATTTTTGTAGAAAGTCCAAATGTTTGGTAGAAAAGTAACTTTTTTGTCGAAAATTCATCCTTTTGGCTCTAAAATTTCACTCTTTTGTTCAGAATGTTCTTTCTGGTTTGAAAATTCATTCCTTTCATTTAAAAAATGTCACAATTTTTGGTTTAAAAAAAAAGCTAGTAACTATAACTAGTTATTCAAAAAAAAAGTAACTTACACAACACTGCAATAAATACTCAATTGAATACCTTGATAAGAAATAGTGTAATGTCTGTTATAAACAAGCATTGATATTCATACTTTTATAGTCTAGATAACCTCATTCGATACCGTAATTATTATTCAATCATCTTTTTATTTTTTTGTGTCGAAATTTTTACATAATTTTCTCGGTAATAGTCAAATTAGTTATAACTTTGAGAAATCAGCGAGCATTCACCTGTTTCATCGTAATTAAGACTAAAAGTTCATTGTTTCTAAATAAAGTTCTAAAAACAATAACTTTTATTGTTCCAATTTCCTGTTAATAATTAAACTGGCTTGCCTTTTTTCATTATAGTTCATATCCTAGCTTATAATAATAATAATTATTCTTATTAGCCAGGATTTACAAAATATATAAGTAAAAACATTGTCATATAAATCTAAAATAAATTTAAAATTAAAAAATATCAAAATCTTCAAAGATTACTCGTTGCTAGATTTATGATCAAAAAGAGGAGATATAATTTATTTAATCACGTGCTGTTTTCAAGTAATGAAGTAAATTATATACTGAAAAATCGTCTTAAAAGTTGTTTGGTAGAGATTATCTAGAACTTAAAAAAGTAAATAAATACCAAAAAGCCAAAAAATGTAATTCCAGTATTTTTTTCACTTTCTGATTATAAAAAAATAACTGTAAATATCAGCACAATCAAAATCACGTTTGATTTTAAGATTCAAACCTGAAATTTCTGTTTTGCTAATAAAACCGTCAAATATTAAAATCTAATTTTTGCCGCATACCATAACTTAAATCACACTGTAATATTCACTTTTGCTTCGAAAATATTTGTAACTTCTTTGCTGAGCATGAATTACGTAACGTTTTTTTCTGGAATTTTAAAGCGCGTACGATTTTAATCAACGTAATAGTTGATATTTTAACTAAGAAAAGATTTTCATTTTCACTAAGAAACATTTGAATTGAATAAAAAAAGACGAATTTGTAACAAAATAGTTGAATCCTTCACAAAAAACGACCAAATATTTAATTTTCAACCAAAAGGATGCATTTTCCACACAGAATATTAATTTTCCGATAAAAAAATGAATTCTATACAAAATAAATAAATTTTCAACTAAATAGTTGAGTTTTCAACCAAGGAGAATAATTTTCTACTAGAAAAGGCGATTTGTCAACAAAATACATACACTTTTAACCAAATAGTTGAATTTTCCACAAAAAAGCTTAATTTTCTACAAACAAAAAAAGGAACGAGTTTTAAACCAAGCAAAGATATTTTTGACTAATTAGTTGAATTTTCAACCTAGAAGATTAATTTTCTACCAAAAAAAGCAACTTTTCAACAAATTTCATAAACTTTTGACTAAATAGTTGAATTTTTAAGCTTAAAAATAACAATATTCAACCAAAAATCAAGTAGAGTTAAGTTTTCACGTAAGAGACTCAATTTTCAATTTTTAAAAACCAATTTTCTACATAACACTTCAATTTTCTATAAAGCAGTTGTAATTTCAACCCGAGAGTATGTATTTAAAAAAAAAAAAGTCAATTTTCAACCAATCAGTTAAATATTCAACAAAAAAGTTCAATTTTCTGTTATAAAGAATACATTTTTTACAAAATTAAAAGATTAATAATTTTCTACTAAAATTATGAATCTTCAATACACAAAAATGAACTTAAAATAAAAAACAGTTGGATTTAACCAACAAAAATGTGTTTTCGACATAATACTTGAATCTTCAGCTAAAAAAGATTAGTTTTCAATCAAACAAAATTTGTGATTCAAAAAAAAATTTGCAATATAATTATCAACCTTTCAACAAATGAATTTCATTTTGAACTAAATAATAAGATTTTTAACCAAATAGTTAAATTTTCTAATAAATCGAGGAATTTTCGAGCCGAAAATACGAATTTTCTACAAAACAGTCGTATTATCAACCGGAACACATTAATTTTCAACCAGATAGTTGCTTTTTTAACCAAAAAAGTTTAAATTTCTACAGAAAGAGATGAATTTTCAACAACAACAAAATTGTTAGGCAAAAGAGAAAAAATGTAATCAAATTGTTGAATTTTCAAACTGCGAATATGAATTCTTAACAAAAAAGTTAATTTTCAATCAGTCAGTTGTATTTTCAAGAAAGTAGTAAAATTTTCAGTCAAAGAAATTAATTTTTAATTAAAAAAAAAATTGAACTTTTGAAACTAAAGTGATGAATATTCAACGGAAAATATAATATTTGATATTTCAACAAAAAAGAAAAGCTTTTTATTTAAAATAATAAACTGTTGGATTTATCCAACAAAAACGAAATTTCAACAAAATACTTGAATCCTCAACTAAAAAAGATTAATTTTGAACCAAACAGTTGCATTTTTAACTATAAAACGAATTTACATTAAAATATATAATTTTTCATCAAATAGTTATATTTTCGAGCCAAAAACACGAATTTCCTATAAATTAGTAGAATTTTCAACAAACAAGTTATTTCCGACTGATATAAATTAATGTTTAACGTTCGGTTATTCTATAGCAATTTTTTTACATTTTTAATGTTTCTTATTCAAAATTACTTTTCATTTGAAACTTTTTTTAGAATAATTCTATTTTAAAGGTGTATATAATTGGAAATATTTCCATTGGTAAAATTTAAAAAAATTTGCCTGATTAATTTTAATATAAATTATCAATTTTATAAAGTAATATTTCAGTTTAGGTTTCAATTTCAAATTTAAAAAATGTTAATCGGTTCGAATTGAAATTGAATTGAAACTAGATTTTATATGATCTAATGTTCAATATTCTAATCTGAAAATGTTCCATTCTTAGCGTTCTTAAATTTTTCTATTTTCGTAATTTTAATCTGATTAAATTGAAATACTTTCAATTTCAATTGTCTCAGTTTTAAACGATTTTATTTAGAAATAAATAAAAATTCAATTCCTTTTCATTCCATTGGAAATATTGTCCTTTTTTCAAAATTTTACCTACTCTGCAATTGTTTGATTTGGAACGCTTTCAATTCAAAATTATGAATTATTAATTGTTTTCTCAAGAATATTTTATTCCTGATGTTTAAAATTTTGGTTAATAATATATTTTTAACTTGGTTATACTTTTAATGTTACGAAATGAAAACCCAGAGACGTGAAGCGCGCAAATTGCATAGAATATTGTTGACAATTTAAATTTTTTACAGATGGACCGGGTGCATTTGCTTCCTATGGAACTTCCATCAGCCAGTAGCATTAATGCCTCTGGTAACAAGGGAAAAGGTTCTTTCCTGAGGCGATTAGCCTTTGGATTTATAATTCTGGCCGCACTGGGTCTTTTGTACGTTCCAGCATATCATTCTGTTCAAAGTCCTCTCTTAGGTGAGACTCCAACCCCAGGACCTCTGGGTGGTACGCACGTCGTAGCCTCTATAGGTATGCATCTAATCACAAATGCTTTACTCGCTATTCTAAGATTTATGCACAGTTCTACGAAAAAATCTAGCATGTAGCAGGTACAATTCGCAGGGTGGCCGCTGGACCGGGAAACCCGTAAATGACAGTGAATTCATTTTTTGACTGGAAATTTTACAATTTTTTTTTCAAAAAATTGTCCACCTTTGATTTCAACCGTTTTCAAATAATTATCTGAATTATTATCTTTTTAGTTATGATATCATTCAGTTAAGAATGCGTAATTCGCAAATCTTTCATTTTTAAAATGTTCCAGTTTTGATTTTAATTTTTAAGCGTACATTTTGAGTAAAAGAATTTTGAAATACAATTTTAAAGTTTCAACAAAGAAAAATTAGAAGCGTTTGAACTCGAAGATTTTGGATAAAAATATTTCTAGTTGATCAACAGAACTTTGAATATAAAGTAATTCATGATTTTCAAAATGGAACTGCACTTTCAGGATTTAAAAGGGTATAATAATTGATTTTACAAGACAATTTGGATTGAGTTCATAATTTTAGAATTTCCAGATTTTAACGTTAAAAATTGAACTGTTTCCATTGGAAAGTCTTATTAGTTAAAGAAATGTAAACGCCCGATTGAAACATAAACTGTTTTCAATTTTAAAATAACTTCAAAATAATATATTCACAATTAAAGTCTTTGATTAAATTTCAAATATTCAAATTATAAATCAAATATTCAAAACTAAAAACAAAAAAAATATACTTTGAAGGTTACAATTTTAATTGTTCTATTAAAAAAAACTTAATTATTTTGTAAGTCAAATAGTAGAATTTTGATGTATAAACAACAATTGAACACCTATTATTCTTTGGAAAAATTCGAGTAAGTTGAAGAGATTTTTAGAAATTTTGAAATAATTAAAGAATATTTGAAAGTTGGAACAACCAATTTACAAAATTGTCAAAAAAAGTTGAAATAAAATTTTGAAGCATTTTAAGGATTTTTAAACTATTAAAATTAAAAAATAATTTAACTTTTAATTTAAGAAGTGCTCAGTGTATAAGGAAATGTAACTGTTCAATTTTTAATATTTCTAGCTTAAAATTGCTCAAAATTATATAATTTTGAAAAATTTTTCAATTCAATGACTTATTCTTTAATTTAGAGCATTGAAGATGATAATGTAGATTTATATTTTCGCAACTGAATCCGCATCTTTGAATCCTACAAATTATAAAAGTTAAAAAATTTTATTTGGCAGTTTAAGTGCATTTAATTTTCAAATTGTTCAGTTGAAAAGTGTTAGTAGCTTCCATTTTATACATCCAAATAATTAAGCATTTTAATACAAAATGTTTGAATTAAAAAACGTTTAAACTTCAATTCTTAAAGTTTAAAATTCAAAAGTTCCATTCTGGGTGCTCTAATTTGCAGCTCAGTTTTTATTACTTCAAATGGACATTTTTTTAGCTTTAGAGTTCAATTTTTTATATTTTATTGACCGTGAAAAATGTTTGTCAACCGGGAAAAACCGGGAATTTTTTTCTTCGATTGAAACGGCCACCCTGAATTCTGAAAAAAAAAACGCATTTAAATTCGGTGAAAATTGTTAACACTTTTAACGACTGTGCATGGGTCATTTCCAGTGGTGTTGTCGAGGCCATACATAAACTACGTTACCAATTTTGGGTTTTTATTTACCTCCGTCTTACCCTGAAAGTAACGTAGACGTTGGCTAAAGACGGATTTTATGTTTATAAATTCTTTTGAATCAATAGTTGGATTTTCAACCAAAAAAGATTTTCTACCAAAAGACTTGAGCTTTCAAGACAAAAAAATGAATTGAAAAGAAAAATAATTAATTTTCAACCAAACAGTTGCATTAGCAACCAAATAGATAAATTTTTCAGTAAAACAGACGAGTTTGCCAAAAAATAGTTAAAGATTAAACCAAATGGTAAAATTTTCAAGCCAAAAGGACGAATTTTTTCGAAGACAGTTAAACTTTTAACAAAAAAGTTACTTTTTAACCAAGAAAGATCAATTTTCAACTAAGAAGAATCACTTTTTTTCATAAAAGATTAATTTTCAATCCAAATGGATACTTTTTTTTTAAATAGTTGAATTCTCGACCAAAAATTATGATTTTAACAAAATATAGTTAATTTTCCTAAAAATAATTAGATTTTCAACGAAATAGTTGAATTTTCAGCATACAAAGATGCATTTTCAATGAAATAGTCTAATTTTCAAACAAAAAAGATTAAAATTCAATGAAATATTGGTGTTTCCAGATAAAAAGACATTTTTTTAGAATACAGTTGAATTTTAATCAAAAAAGTTCATTTTTAACTTAGAAAGATGACCTTCCAACAGAAGAGTAATGTTTTTATGCAAAAAAGTAAAAATTTTTAGAGAAAAGTGGACTTTTAAATCGGAAAAGAGAAATTTTTAACAAAAAAGATCATTTTCAATCAAGAAAGATGAATTTTTAATAAGATAGTTGAATTCTCCACCAAAAAGTTGAACTTTCAACAAACAAGAATGATTTTCTACCCAAAAAAGACGACTTTTTATCAAAATATTTGAAGTTTCTACCAAATAATTGAATTTTCAACAAACAAGATTATTTTCTACAAAAAAAAATTATTAAAATACGTGAATTTTCTGCCAAATAGTTGATTTTTCAACTTCTACAATATACAGGATAAAGTTGAAACCAAAAATGAGATAGTTAAATTTCCACATAAAAACTCTGATGCAATAAATAACTTCGAACAAAAAAAAACGAATTCTCAGCAAAATTTGTTAAGTTTTTTACCAAAAAGATGGATTTCCTAACAAGAAGATTAATGGTCTATAAAAAAAAAATTGTCTAACTTATCCGATATGTAAGATAAAGCTTTAACCAAACATGGAATAGTTACATTTTTAGATTTTAAAAAATAATTTTTAACAAAAGAAATGAATTTCCAACAAAGTTGTTAAATTTTCAACCAAAAAGATGAATTTTCGACCAAGAATATTTAATGTTCTACCAAAAAGACGAATTATGAACAAAATACATGAATTATCGACAAAAAACTATAATTTTCAACCTAAAAATATGATTTATCAACCAAAAAGTTTAATTTTCAGTGAATTAGTTGAATTTTCTACAAAACAGTAGAATTTTTAACATAAAAATTCATTTAAAAGCAAACAATTGAATATTTAACTGTAACTATGAATCCTTGACAAAAAATTAGTTTTTCTACGAATTAATTCAACTTCAAATAATCGGCTTTTCAACCAAAAAAGATCAACTCTCAACCAAGCATATAACATTTGAAATATCAACCAAACAATTGCATTTTTATTGAAAAAGAATAATTTTGCAACCAAGAAGATTACATTTCTACCACGAAAGACGAATTTTCAATAAAATATATGAATTTCCAACCAAGAAGATGAACTTTGAACTAAAAAGATAAATTTATAAACAAATAGTTAAACTTTTAACTGAAAAAGATCAATTTTCCACCAAAAATGGAATAGTTTAATTGTAAGCTTATAAATTTATTTTTAACTAAACATGAAACGAATTTTCATCAAAAAAGTTAAATTTTCAACCAATGTGATGAATCTTCAACTAAAAAAATCGCATTTTAACAAAGTAGTTGCATTTTTTTATAAAAAACAAATAATAGAATATTTAACCAAACAAGATGAATTCCGAACCAAAAGTGTATTTGTAGCCTTTTCCATAAAAAAAAAGAACTTTTACCCAAACATATAGTTGGATTTTTTAAATTAATTGTTTTAATTTAATTGTTAACAAATTTAGTTTTTAGGCGCCCCCCCCCCCCCCAGCTCAAACTGGTAACGTAGTTTATGAAAAGTACCGCCAGGCCACTTTTTCTTTTAGGACTACACAACTGGTCATTCGAGTCAGAAAAACTTTCTGGGGAGAGTAATAATATCAATAATAATTTTCAAAGTCTTCTATTCCCATTTTTTTCTACAAAAGAATCTGTGGCTTGCAATAACTAACACTTTAGTGCTTTTGACTTCCGTATTTAGGACTGGGTGTTGCGCTTAGATCAAAAAAAGAAAATTAAATTGTATACAGGTATGTAGGTGTTGTTTAATTTTAAATCTTCGGGGTGGTCACTGGACCGGGAAATGACCGGGAATTTTGTTTAATTTTAAGTAAAAAACCTCAAAGTTTATAAAATAATGGTCAATGTATTCTTTTTAGTTAAAAATACGGCTGCCAAGTACTATGGACGTATGCACTGTGGTGTATTTATTTGTGCTAATTTTATGAGCATTTTGCTTCCTCATAGGTATCAAATAAATTTGCTTCCTCATAGAGGGAGGTTTACCCTAAAAAAATAAAAGATGAATACTTTCGATATTTTTCAAGTTTATGTTTCTGTCTCCGAAAATTTTATTTTCATCAAATCAGAGGGTCCACAGAAATTTCAATTGATGTTATATTTCAAATTAAAACCTCATAGAAACAATATAACTTTTCTTAAAACTTTCTGAGTAGCTATTGCTATCAAATGCAGTATTGTTATATTCCCAATATAAAAAATCCTCCTATAAACAAGGAAACTAATTTTGTTGAAAATTTTAAAAACGATATTGGTAGGTTATGGTAGATCAGGAAAAGTTCTTAATTTTGGCAATTGATGCGTCTCGAAGACGCGAACAAATATATTATATACATTATAGTTGCATTCCTAATATTAAAAAAGTTTTCCTCATATCAACAAGATAAACAACATATTTTTTCAATTTATAAATCGGTATCGCTAGATCATAAAAGGTTATAGAACGTTCGTCAATAGGCCATTCGGCGTGTCTCGAAGACGCAAACAAACATATCAGATACAGTACTGTAGTACTCATAATATGAACAAAGTTTTTCTCATATAAACAGAATACACACTTTTTTTTAAACTTCATAAATCGGTATTGGTGGATCATAAAAGGTTCATCAATAGGTCAATCGATTCGTCTCAAGGACGCGAACAAATACTCTACTGTAATATTGTCGTATCTTGAATATAAAAAACAATTATCATGTAAACAGAATAAACAATTTTTTTAAATTCATAAATCGGTACTTGTGGGTCATAAAAGTTTTATCAATAGTTTAATCGATGCATCTCAAGGAGGCGAACAAATACACTGAATATAATATTGTCGTATTCTGAATATCAAAAAAGTTTTTCTTATATAAACAGAATTAACCATTTTTTGAAACTTCATAAATCGGTACTGGTGGGTCATAAAAGGTGCATCAATAG
>CAKNXH010082231.1:2412-20984 GCA_932178445.1 Andricus quercusramuli
GGTTAAAAAGAAACTCTTTTTG
The DNA here is from genome assembly GCA_932178445.1 of Andricus quercusramuli. Lineage (NCBI taxonomy): Eukaryota > Metazoa > Arthropoda > Insecta > Hymenoptera > Cynipidae > Andricus > Andricus quercusramuli. The sequence goes on from CAKNXH010082231.1 coordinate 2,435, forward strand.
TAAATTCATATTTTCTGGATGAAAATTCAACCAATTGTTTGTGTTTGAAACTTCAACCATTTGGTTGAAAATTCAAACAATTGTTTGGAAAGTCATATTATTTGGTTGAAAATTCAACCGTTTTTGATAGAAAATTCGTGTTTTTCGATTAAAAATGTATCCTTTTTTGTTGAAAATGCAACTAATTGCTTGAAAATTCAACTATTTTGATAAAAATTCCGCTATTTTGTTGAAAATTTGTCTCTTTTGCTTGAAAGTCAACGGTTTTCTAAAACGTTCGACTTTTCAGCTTGAAAACTCAATTTTTTTGTTAAAAATTCATTTCTTGTGTTAGAAAATCTTTTTTTTGCTTGAGTTCAACAGTTATTTAAAAAAATTTAACACTTTTTTTGGTTGAAATATCTACTGTTCTAATTTTCGTTCAGAATGCATGATTTTTCGATTGAAAATAGATCTTTCTTGGTTAAAAGGGAACTTTTTTTGTAAATTCAACTTCTCTGGAGAAAAATTCAACCAATTGTTTTTGTTTGAAACTTCAACTATTTTGTTGAAAATTCATTTTTCACAGTTGAAAATTCAAAAAATTGGTTGAAAAGTAATATTATATGGTTAAAAATTCAACCGTTTTGGATAGAAAATTCGTGTTTTTCGATAAAAAATGGTTTTGTTGTTGTTGAAAATGCAACTAATTGGTTGAAAATTGAACTCTTTTGTTAAACATTCATCATTTTAGTTGAAAATCCAACTGTCATTGGAAAAATTCGTATTTTTGGCTTGAAAATTCAACTATGTTGATAAAAATTCCGTTATTATGTTGAAAATTTGTCTCTTGCTTGAAAGCCGACGGTTTTCTAAAACGTTCGACTTTTCAGCTTGAAAACTCAACTTTTTAGTTTAAAATTCATTTCTTGTGGTAGAAAATCTATTTTTGCTTGCATTCAACTGTTCTATTTTTCGTTCAGAATTCATGCTTTTTGGATTGAAAATTGATTTTTTCTTGGTTAAAAGGGAACATTTTTTGTAAATTCAACCGATTTTTTTCTGTTTGAAACTTTAACTATTTTGCTGAAAATTCGTCTGTTTAGAGGTCTCTAAATCTAGTTTCTTACCTTTGTTAAGAATTCCAGTTGGTAAAGCCTCGCAGCATCAAAAATCAGGCACACATTTTTAATATTGAGAATCTCCTTGAGGTAGTCGGAAATAGCAACTTCTAGCTCTATAAATCCATACTGATGTGCCAATCCCAGAATGTCAAGAATTACCTTTAACACGACACGTGTTTAAAATCAAGATTACATAACAACAAAATATAAACATTTGTTTAGTCGCCAAACGTGGAAAATCTGTCTCGCTGCTAGTTAAAAATAGAAAAAAAACATACCTCTTCTCGTTGGTTAACCAGAGACATGTGTCCAGTGTAAATATATTTCAGCAGGCCCTTGAAGGCCGGCAAAGTGGTTCCTTTGAGCTCGATTTCTTGCTGGTTTGATTCTTTCAGGCCACCGAACAACAAAGCTCGAAAGTATTGACTCCGGGCAGCCAAAATAACTTTGTGAGCGTTGAAACGGTGTCCCGCAACCACCAAAGTCACGTCAGAATAATCGTCAGACATGTATAGTGCTCCAATATCCTCAGAAAGGTGATTAATATGCTCAACTTCACCCGTGGAAATTTTCAGGTGATGATGAGAGCTCATGTTGGTTTTGCAATGTTTACCGAAATCCCTTCCGAGTACGAATCTGCAGAAAACGAAGCGGAAATGTGAAAGCACCCTCTAAATAATCCAATGTCGCGATGTACCAGAAAGTCTCTTCCTCGTCAGAGGTTATCGAATAAATTGTAGAGTACTACAGACTAGAAATAGGAGAGCTAGGATTAAAAAACGAAACACAATTCTGTGATAAAGTCGAATTTTACAGCAAACGCCAAACAAGTTCGAGTCGCGTGACGCGATCGAGAGCTTTCTTTCGGTCACGCGAGTGAAAAACTTGTAAAATTGAGAAGAAATAGAAGTTTTATCGGCGAATGTTATTGAGGATCATAAACTTTGAAAAAAGGCACATAATTTGATAGGAAGGGGGTAACCGTGACCTTCTATAGTTTCTAAGAATACGTAATGTTTTTCACGGGCTGTCAAGTCCGACATTTTTAACCCTTTTTTGTACTTACATTTTCGACTGGATGGAGACGTCAGTTTGTCAAGCCACTTAATCTCCGAAAAACGGGAAAGTGTGGAGGACCACCATGCACGTAAACAAGACGAATTTAATTACTTGTTAATTTTTTTTCGTGCGTTCCAACGCTCGTGAATTTCACGTCGCCACAATTCGCGAACATCATCACATTACTGTCACTGATACCAGCGATGCCAGCCTACAAAACACAGTATTCAGGGCTACCAATCTCAAATTGGTGGCGCTTGAAAAAAACGCGCGAATATTTGATTTCATATTTATTTCAATAGATGTTTGAAAAGTCGGATTTACATTATTTTTTCCTTTTTCTGCTTAAATTTAAATTCAATTACTGAAACCAAAAAAAAATCCAAATATTTGTTATCCAAGGTTAATTCTTTTTTATTGAAAAGTCTAGTAAATATTATAATTTTTGTTTATAATTCATTTATTTTAGTTAAAAATTCTACTATTAGATTGAAAATTTAATTATACTGAAAATTCAACCATTTTGTTTCACAGTCATTTTTTCACTGGAAGTTCAACCTTTTTTTAGAATATTCATATTTTTAGATTGAAAAGTCATCTTTTGTTATAGAAGAATCACCATTTTTGAGTAAAAATTTTTTTTTTCAAATTCAATTATATTTTCGATTCAATTATATTCTGAATTTTCAAAATCAAAAAAAAAACAATTTTCAACATCAATTTGAACTTCCAAGCAAAAGAGATGAATTTTCAGCAAATTAGTGAAATTTAAAATTCGACCATTTTGATGAAAATTTTGTAGGTTGAAGATTCAACTTTTTGAATGAAACTTTTTTGCTGGAAATTCAATTGTTTTTCAACAGTTTCTGAATTTTCAATTACAAAAATTATTTTTCTACCAATATAGTGGAATTTTCAACCGAAAAAAAAACGAATTTTCACCAAATTAGTGGAATTTTTAACAAATAGAGTTGAAGTGGTCGTTTTTTTTCTTTTCAAAATTCGACAATTTTTTTGAAAATTTTGTAGGATGAAAATTAAACTTTTTGGTGCAAATTTAATTATTTTTTTGAAAATTTAACTATTAGATTTTTGGTTCAAGTTTAATCTTTTTGTTTGAAAATTTGACCATCTTGATGAAAATTCATCTTTATAGGATGAAGATTTAAATATTTTGTGAAAATTTAATTATTTCGCTAAAAATTAAACTACTTTGTTAAATTCATCTTTTTTTTTTTGGTAAATTCAACTGTTTTTTTTTTTTCAACTTTTTGAATTAAACTTTTTTGCTGGAAATTCAATTGTTTTCCAACAATTTCTGAATTTTTAATTACAAAAATTAATTTTTTATTAATATAGTTGAATTTCCAAATGAAAAAATAAAAACGATTTTTCACCAAATTAGTGGAATTTTTAACCAAATAGAGTGTTGAAATGGTCATTTTTCCCTGTGAAAAATCGACCATTTTGATGAAAATTTAGCTTTGCAGGTTGAAGATTTAACTTTTTGGTGCAAATTTAATTTTTTTTTAATTAAACTATTTGATTTTTGGTTCAAGTTTGATATTTTTTGTTTGAAAATTCGACCATTTTTATGAAAATTTTGTAGGTTGAAGATTCAACTTTTTGGTGCAAATTTAATTATTATTTTTGTTTTTAATTCAACTATTAGATTTTTGGTTCAAGTTTAATCTTTTTGTTCGAAAATTCGACCATCTGGATGACAATTCATCTTTATATGTTGAAGATTTAAATATTTCGTGAAAATTTAATTATTTCGCTGAAAATTAAACTAAGTTGTGAAATTCATCTTTTTTTGTCGAAAATTCAACCTTTTTTTTCAACATTCGACTTTTTGAATCAAACTTTTTTGCTGAACATCCAATTGCTTTTTAACAATTTTTGAATTTTTAATTACAAAAATCAATTTTCTATCAATATAGTTGAATTTTCAACCGAAAAAAAAACGAATTTTCACCAAATTAGTGGAATTTTTAACCAAATAGAGTTATTGAAATGGTCGTTTTTTTCCTTTAAAAATTCGACCATTTTGATGAAAATTTAGCTTTGTCGGTTGAAGATTTAACTTTTTGATGCAAATTTATTTTTTTTTAAATTCAACTATTTGATTTTTGGTTCAAGTTTAATATTTTTGGTTTGAAATTTCGGCCGTTTGGTCGACCGCTTAAAAATGAACTTTTTTGTTGAAAATTAAATTGTTTCCAACAATTTCTAGATTTTCAATTACAAAGATTAATTTTCTACCAACGTAGTTGAATTTTCAACCCAGAAAAAACGATTTTTCACCAAATTAGTGGAATTTTGAACCAAATAGTTGAAATGGTTGATCTTTTTTCTTTAAAAATTCGATCATTTTTTTGAAAATTTATCTTTGAAGGTTGAAGATTCAACTTTTTGGTGAAAATTTAATTATTTTGCTGAAATTTAACTTTTAAAAAAAAAGTCATCTTTTTTAGTTTAAAAATTCGACCATTTGATTGAAGATTCGTCTTTTTGAAAGAAAAATCACCTTTCTTGGTTAAAAATATACTTTTTTGTTGTTGAAAAGTCAATTATTTTCAAACAATTTCTGAATTTTCAACCAGAAAAAAAACGAATTTTCACCAAATTAGTGGAATTTTTAACCAAACAGAGTTGAAATGGTCGAGTTGAAATGGTCGATCTTTTTCTTTTGAAAATTCAAAAATTTTTATTAAAATTTAGCTTTGTAGATTGAAGATTCAACTTTTTGGTGCAAATTAAATTTTTTTTTTAATTTAACGATTTGATTTTTGGTTCAAGTTTAATCCTTTTTTTTTTCTTTTTTTTTTTTTTTTTGAAAATTCGACCATCTGGATGAAAATTTATCTTTATAGGTTGAAGATTTAAATATTTTGTGAAAATTTAATTATTTCGCTGAAAATTAAACTACTTTGTTGAAGTCATCTTTTTTTGTCGAAAATACAACTGATTTGTCGAAGATTCGTCTCTTTGAATTCAAAATTCATGTTTACAGGTTGAAAATTCACCTTTCTTAAATAAAAATGAACTTTTTTGTTGAAAATTCAATTTTCTTCTGATAACTTCTGAATTTCTCCAAAAAAGAATAATTATTTTTTAACAAAATAGTAAAATTGTCCACAATATAATACAATTTTTACTGAAAGATATGAATTTTTCTTTTTCAACTGACAATTTTATCTTTTTGACTTGAAAATTCAACTATTGGGTTTTTATATTTATTATTTAATTTTGTTGTTTAAAAATTCGATCATTTGGATGAAAATTCATTAAAATTGAATTATTTTGCTGAAAATTAAACTACTTTGTTGCAGTCATCTTTTTTAGTAGAAAATTCAACTGTTTTGTTCAAAATTTGATTTTTCGGATTGAAAATTCATTTTTTTATAGAAAAGACACCCTGCTTAGTAAAAAATTAATTAATTAATTGCTTAATTGTCATCTATTATTGAAGTTTTTTTTCATCTCTTTCAATATTCTCTTAAAATTGATTTTTCAAAACAAAAAATCATTTTTAATTTATCTAGCAAACTTAAGATTTTTTTTTCTTAAAACCTTTAAAGATCCCTGAAAAGCTTTAAAATTTTATTTCCAAAGTTTTTTATTTTTCGAAATCTTTTCCAGTTTTAAATTAAAGGATCTTATCAAAAATTGCAAGTATCTCTTAAACTAACTCAATTTTTTTTATAAATTGATAATTGTGCAGTTGTTATTTATGCATCAAAATCACTTTTGAACGCTTAAAATTTTGTTTAAAAAATTGTACCTTATCTAAAAATTAAAATTGTTTCATTTGGAACATTTTCAATTAAAAATCGTTCAATATATTTTTTTTTCAAAAGCTTTCAATTTTGAACGCTTTTAATTGGAAATAATAAAATTTCAATTTCTTTGAATTTTAAATGATCCATAGTTCTCAAAATTTTATTATAAAATTATTCAATTTTGAACATTTTTAAATTGTTCTATTTTCGAAACTTGTTAATCTGAAATAATAAAATTTCGAGATTCTTCAAGTCAAAATAAAATTGCTCTGCTCAATTTTCAACGCTTCGAAATCATTATTGTTTTAAAAATTGGAAAAGTTCTTAATTAAAAAATTGTTTGAAAATAACTTTGTAAATTGTTTATATTTTTATATCATATTATTTTAATTATTTTTTCTCTGAAAAAAACTTCTCCTTTCGTTCCGCTGGGAATCGAACCTCAGAACTTCCGATTGCCGGTCGGGTGCTTTCAGATCGAGAGAAGAAACTTTTTTCAGAAAATACACGCATTATTTTGCTAGATGCCTAGATGGTACAAGTTAAATTTTTCAAGGAATCTGTATTATCATCAGAGAATAACAGAAAATTTTAACGTCTTTTCAGACTAGATGGAGATATGAATTAAAAATTATTATGTTGTATTATTTATTTTATTATAATATAATCTATTTTTTTATTCTCATGCATGTCGTTACTGCTAGTAAACAAATAATTTTAAAAATACAAGAAAATATTTTCAACCCCTAAAATCCTACGACCCTGATACAATTTCCATATTTTTTAAGACCAGGGTCCAGAGGTTCGAGGGCAGTCCAGGACCGAGAACTAAAAATGGCGGCGTGGGCGCAACGCGAACGGTAATGCACAACAATTTTTGACATTTACGTAATTTTCCGATGGATTACCGCGATTATCGTTTAATCAATGCTGTTCGATTAGCCTCTGATTCATTCAGAGACTCTCGGGTAGTAGAAAAGTGCAACAAAAGTGACCAAGTTATAACATAAAGGAATGTACCAAATCAACGTTTTTTTTTTTTCGTCATGTGCTTCCGGAGTTTGACATCCTCCACTAATTGTTGTTAAAAATGTTGTAAATGGAGAGGACGGGTTCGTCTCATGTCCTACGCACGAAAGGTAATTAATTTTTTTTTCCACAATTTTATCTTCAGGTGGTGAGAATATATTGCACAATCATGTTTTTTTCGATCGATTTTATACGTTTTAACTCACGTATAAAGTGTTAATTATACAAGAAAATATAAAAAAATAGAAGATAATTAGATGAAAACTAGTTTGTAAGATAGTTCTCAAAATTGGAGCTGTGTAGGTTTTATTTTGTAACTTTCAAAACATAAATTAAAGGAAGATTCGTTTGATTTTTTAAATCAAAATTTCCAATAAATTGTTGATTTTGGTATTAGTAATTATCTCAAATAATTCTGGGATTGAAGTATAAATAATTTTTTAGAATCAGAAGCAATTCGAAGGAAATGGAGCAATAATAGAATTCAAGTATAGTCAATTTGAAGGTGAAGGTTCAAACTTGATTGTAGAATAAATCAGAGTTGGGTGGTAACTGAGTTACTCAAAAGTTACCTTATTTGTAACTTTTCGGGTAACTTTGCTACTATTTTAAATGTAACTTGTAACGTAACTTAGTTACGATTTCTCCAGTAATTTGGCGCTTTAATTTTACTTAATTTAAAGTTACTTTGTGATTTTTTTAGAAATTTATGGACCAGTTATGGGTAGAAAATTGATCTCTTTTGGTTGAGGATTCAAACATTTTTTTCGAAATTTGTATTTTTTCGGTTGAATTCTATTGTGATTTCAAAATAAAATCTTCTTTGGTTGAAATAATAGAAACTATTCTATTTTTCGTTGAGAATTCATCTATTTTGGTTAAGAATTTAAATACCGATTTGAAAATTCATCTGTTTAGTTAAAATTCAACCATTTTTGTATAAAGTTCAACTATTTAGTTGAAAATTAACTTCTTTGTTGGAAATTTAACTTTTTTATTGAAAATTCGTCTTTTTGGTTTGAAAATGGTAGACAATTCGACTGTTTCGTTTAAAATTACCTCTTTTGTTGAAATTTCTGTTCCCTTTTTTTGCAGTTGCTTCACGCTGAAGATTATATTTTTAATTAAAAATATTAATATTTGTTTGAAAATGCAACTGTTTGATTGAAAATTCTCTGTTGGAATAGAAATTTCATCTTTTTTAAATAAAAATGCAACGATGTGATTACAATTAATCATCTTTGGCTGATGATTCTACTATTTTGTATAAAATTCGTCTTCTTTTTAAATTAATTTAACTGTTTTCTACTTACAATTAAAATCTTTTTTTGGTGCGAATATCTACTCTTACATTATTTACATTTATTTGTTTAAAATTCATAATCTATGGCTGGAAATTAGTTTTTTTTGCTGGAAATTGATTTTTGAAATTGCAAATTGAACTATTTCAATTCATTCATCATTTTACTTTCAAAAAATCTTCTTTCCAGCTGAATGTTAAAGTATTTGCTTGAAAATTCTTCTCTTTATGTTTAGAATTATGTCTTTTAACTGAAAATGTAACTGTTCCATTTTTGGTTTAAAATTAATCTTTTTTCAGTTAGAAATTCGTATTTTTTTGTAAAAAAAAAACATTATTTTGGTTTGAAATTTCCTCTTTGGTTGTTAAAACTGCAACTCTTTAATTATAAAATGTATTTTTTGTTAAAAATTTATATGCTCATGTTGCAAATTCAACTGTTTTACAGAAAATTCGTCTTTTGGCTTGAAAGTTCAACAATTTGTATGAACTTTTTTCCTTTCTTGTCAAAAAAATCTTTATTTGTTGAAAATGCGTCTTTTTGCTTTGAAAATTCATCATTTGAGTTGAAAATTCATCTCTTTGGTTGAAAACTTGAATATTTTGATGAATTTTTTTGTCATACATTTTTTAATTGAAAATTCAACTTCATTTTTGGTTGAAATTTGCTTTCCAGTTGATAATTCTACTATTTGTTTGAAAATGAATGTATTGTGTTGGAAAGTCATCTTTTTCGTAGAAAATGTATAGAGTTGGTTGGAAATTCGTCTTTTGGGTTTTAAAATTCATCTCGTTTGGTAAAATTTTTATCTTCTTTTGGTTGAAATATAAACTATTACATTGTTTTTTTAATTCGAATTCAAATTAAAATGTTTGTTGAAAATTCATGTTTTCGATTTTAAAATTCATCTCTTTTGGTAAAAATAATTCTGTAGAGGACGTAGCTATTTTTTTAAATCGTCTGTTCTGATTGAAAATTTAACTACTCGGTTGAAAGTTGAACTACATTCTTAAAAATTCAGTTGTTTGGTTGAAGATTCATATTTGTAGTTGAAAATTCATCTCTTCAATTAAAAATTTAAATATTTCGTTTCAATTTCTTTTTTTATTCGTAGAAAATTCAACTATTTGATCGAAAATGAACTTTTTAGTTGGAAATTTGACTCTTTTGTTGAAAATTTTTTACTTTGGTTTGAAAATGGTAGACAATGTGATTATTCAATTGAAAATTAACTTTTTTGATTGAAAATTAACTTTTTTTTGTTGAAAATTAATATTTTCGGTATGAAAATTCAACCATTCAGTTGAAACTTCATGTGTTTTGTTAAAAATTTAACTATTTTTGTAGAAAGTCCAAATGTTTGGTAGAAAAGTAACTTTTTTGTCGAAAATTCATCCTTTTGGCTCTAAAATTTCACTCTTTTGTTCAGAATGTTCTTTCTGGTTTGAAAATTCATTCCTTTCATTTAAAAAATGTCACAATTTTTGGTTTAAAAAAAAGCTAGTAACTATAACTAGTTATTCAAAAAAAAAGTAACTTACACAACACTGCAATAAATACTCAATTGAATACCTTGATAAGAAATAGTGTAATGTCTGTTATAAACAAGCATTGATATTCATACTTTTATAGTCTAGATAACCTCATTCGATACCGTAATTATTATTCAATCATCTTTGTATTTTTTTGTGTCGAAATTTTTACATAATTTTCTCGGTATTAGTTAAATTAGTTATAACTTTGAGAAATCAGAGAGCATTCACCTGTTTCATCGTAATTAAGACTAAAAGTTCATTGTTTCTAAATAAAGTTCTAAAAACAATAACTTTTATTGTTCCAATTTCCTGTTAATAATTAAACTGGCTTGCCTTTTTTCATTATAGTTCATATCCTAGCTTATAATAATAATAATTATTCTTATTAGCCAGGATTTACAAAATATATAAGTAAAAACATTGTCATATAAATCTAAAATAAATTTAAAATTAAAAAATATCAAAATCTTCAAAGATTACTCGTTGCTAGATTTATGATCAAAAAGAGGAGATATAATTTATTTAATCACGTGCTGTTTTCAAGTAATGAAGTAAATTATATACTGAAAAATCGTCTTCAAAGTTGTTTGGTAGAGATTATCTAGAACTTAAAAAAGTAAATAAATACCAAAAAGCCAAAAAATGTAATTCCAGTATTTTTTTCACTTTCTGATTATAAAAAAATAACTGTAAATATCAGCACAATCAAAATCACGTTTAATTTTAAGATTTAAAACTGAAATTTCTGTTTTGCGAATAATACCGTCAAATATTAAAATCTAATTTTTGCCGCATACCATAACTTAAATCACACTGTAATATTCACTTTTGCTTCGAAAATATTTGTTAACTTCTTTGCTGAGCATGAATTACGTAACGTTTTTTTCTGGAATTTTAAAGCACGTACGATTTTAATCAACGTAATAGTTGATATTTTAACTAAGAAAAGATTTTCATTTTCACTAAGAAACATTTGAATTGAATAAAAAAAGACGAATTTGTAACAAAATAGTTGAATCCTTCACAAAAAACGACCAAATATTTAATTTTCAACCAAAAGGATGCATTTTCCACACAGAATATTAATTTTCCGATAAAAAAATGAATTCTATACAAAATAAATAAATTTTCAACTAAATAGTTGAGTTTTCAACCAAGGAGAATAATTTTCTACTAGAAAAGGCGATTTGTCAACAAAATACATACACTTTTAACCAAATAGTTGAATTTTCCACAAAAAAGCTTAATTTTCTACAAACAAAAAAAGGAACGAGTTTTAAACCAAGCAAAGATATTTTTGACTAATTAGTTGAATTTTCAACCTAGAAGATTAATTTTCTACCAAAAAAAGCAACTTTTCAACAAATTTCATAAACTTTTGACTAAATAGTTGAATTTTTAAGCTTAAAAATAACAATATTCAACCAAAAATCAAGTAGAGTTAAGTTTTCACGTAAGAGACTCAATTTTCAATTTTTAAAAACCAATTTTCTACATAACACTTCAATTTTCTATAAAGCAGTTGTAATTTCAACCCGAGAGTATGTATTTAAAAAAAAAAAAGTCAATTTTCAACCAATCAGTTAAATATTCAACAAAAAAGTTCAATTTTCTGTTATAAAGAATACATTTTTTACAAAAAAAAAAGATTCATAATTTTCAACTAAAATTATGAATCTTCAATAAACAAAAATGAACTTAAAATAAAAAACAGTTGGATTTAACCAACAAAAATGTGTTTTCAACATAATACTTGAATCTTCAGCTAAAAATGATCAGTTTTCAATCAAACAAAATTTGTGATTAAAAAAAAAACTTGCAATGTAATTATCAAACTTTCAACAAATGAATTTCATTTTGAACTAAATAATAAGATTTTTAACCAAATAGTTAAATTTTCTAATAAATCGATGAATTTTCTAGCCGAAAATACGAATTTTCTACAAAACAGTTGTATTATCAAACGGAACACATTAATTTTCAACCAGATAGTTGCTTTTTTAACCAAAAAAGATTAAATTTCTACAGAAAGAGATGAATTTAAAAAAAAAATGCTAGGCAAAAGAGAAAAATGTAATCAAATTTTTGAATTTTCAAACTGCGAATATGAATTCTTGACAAAAAAGTTAATTTTCAATCAGTCAGTTGTATTTTCAAGAAAGTAGTAAAATTTTCAGTCAAAGAAATTAATTTTTAATTAAAAAAAAAATTGAACTTTTGAAACTAAAGTGATGAATATTCAACGGAAAATATAATATTTGATATTTCAACAAAAAAAAAAAGCTTTTTATTTAAAATAATAAACTGTTGGATTTATCCAACAAAAACGAAATTTCAACAAAATACTTGAATCCTCAACTAAAAAAGATTAATTTTGAACCAAACAGTTGCATTTTTAACTATAAAACGAATTTACATTAAAATATATAATTTTTCATCAAATAGTTATATTTTCGAGCCAAAAACACGAATTTCCTATAAATTAGTAGAATTTTCAACAAACAAGTTATTTCCGACTGATATAAATTAATGTTTAACGTTCGGTTATTCTATAGCAATTTTTTTACATTTTTAATGTTTCTTATTCAAAATTACTTTTCATTTGAAACTTTTTTTAGAATAATTCTATTTTAAAGGTGTATATAATTGGAAATATTTCCATTGGTAAAATTTAAAAAAATTTGCCTGATTAATTTTAATATAAATTATCAATTTTATAAAGTAATATTTCAGTTTAGGTTTCAATTTCAAATTTAAAAAATGTTAATCGCTTCGAATTGAAATCGAATTGAAACTAGATTTTATATGATCTAATGTTCAATATTCTAATCTGAAAATGTTCCATTCTTAGCGTTCTTAAATTTTTCTATTTTCGTAATTTTAATCTGATTAAATTGAAATACTTTCAATTTCAATTGTCTCAGTTTTAAACGATTTTATTTAGAAATAAATAAAAATTTAATTCCTTTTCATTCCATTGGAAATATTGTCCTTTTTTCAAAATTTTACCTACTCTGCAATTGTTTGATTTGGAACGCTTTCAATTCAAAATTATGAATTATTAATTGTTTTCTCAAGAATATTTTATTCCTGATGTTTAAAATTTTGGTTAATAATATATTTTTAACTTGGTTATACTTTTAATGTTACGAAATGAAAACCCAGAGACGTGAAGCGCGCAAATTGCATAGAATATTGTTGACAATTTAAATTTTTTACAGATGGACCGGGTGCATTTGCTTCCTATGGAACTTCCATCAGCCAGTAGCATTAATGCCTCTGGTAACAAGGGAAAAGGTTCTTTCCTGAGGCGATTAGCCTTTGGATTTATAATTCTGGCCGCACTGGGTCTTTTGTACGTTCCAGCATATCATTCTGTTCAAAGTCCTCTCTTAGGTGAGACTCCAACCCCAGGACCTCTGGGTGGTACGCACGTCGTAGCCTCTATAGGTATGCATCTAATCACAAATGCTTTACTCGCTATTCTAAGATTTATGCACAGTTCTACGAAAAAATCTAGCATGTAGCAGGTACAATTCGCAGGGTGGCCGCTGGACCGGGAAACCCGTAAATGACAGTGAATTCATTTTTTGACTGGAAATTTTACAATTTTTTTTTTCAAAAAATTGTCCACCTTTGATTTCAACCGTTTTCAAATAATTATCTGAATTATTATCTTTTTAGTTATGATATCATTCAGTTAAGAATGCGTAATTCGCAAATCTTTCATTTTTAAAATGTTCCAGTTTTGATTTTAATTTTTAAGCGTACATTTTGAGTAAAAGAATTTTGAAATACAATTTTAAAGTTTCAACAAAGAAAAATTAGAAGCGTTTGAACTCGAAGATTTTGGATAAAAATATTTCTAGTTGATCAACAGAACTTTGAATGTAAAGTAATTCATGATTTTCAAAATGGAACTGCACTTTCAGGATTTAAAAGGGTATAATAATTGATTTTACAAGACAATTTGGATTGAGTTCATAATTTTAGAATTTCCAGATTTTAACGTTAAAAATTGAACTGTTTCCATTGGAAAGTCTTATTAGTTAAAGAAATGTAAACGCCCGATTGAAACATAAACTGTTTTCAATTTTAAAATAACTTCAAAGTAATATATTCACAATTAAAGTCTTTGATTAAATTTCAAATATTCAAATTATAAATCAAATATTCAAAACTAAAAACAAAAAAAATATTCTTTGAAGGTTACAATTTTAATTGTTCTATTAAAAAAAACTTAATTATTTTGTAAGTCAAATAGTAGAATTTTGATGTATAAACAACAATTGAACACCTATTATTCTTTGGAAAAATTCGAGTAAGTTGAAGAGATTTTTAGAAATTTTGAAATAATTAAAGAATATTTGAAAGTTGGAACAACCAATTTACAAAATTGTCAAAAAAAGTTGAAATAAAATTTTGAAGCATTTTAAGGATTTTTAAACTATTAAAATTAAAAAATAATTTAACTTTTAATTTAAGAAGTGCTCAGTGTATAAGGAAATGTAACTGTTCAATTTTTAATATTTCTAGCTTAAAATTGCTCAAAATTATATAATTTTGAAAAATTTTTCAATTCAATGACTTATTCTTTAATTTAGAGCATTGAAGATGATAATGTAGATTTATATTTTCGCAACTGAATCCGCATCTTTGAATCCTACAAATTATAAAAGTTAAAAAATTTTATTTGGCAGTTTAAGTGCATTTAATTTTCAAATTGTTCAGTTGAAAAGTGTTAGTAGCTTCCATTTTATACATCCAAATAATTAAGCATTTTAATACAAAATGTTTGAATTAAAAAACGTTTAAACTTCAATTCTTAAAGTTTAAAATTCAAAAGTTCCATTCTGGGTGCTCTAATTTGCAGCTCAGTTTTTATTACTTCAAATGGACATTTTTTTAGCTTTAGAGTTCAATTTTTTATATTTTATTGACCGTGAAAAATGTTTGTCAACCGGGAAAAACCGGGAATTTTTTTCTTCGATTGAAACGGCCACCCTGAATTCTGAAAAAAAAACGCATTTAAATTCGGTGAAAATTGTTAACACTTTTAACGACTGTGCATGGGTCATTTCCAGTGGTGTTGTCGAGGCCATACATAAACTACGTTACCAATTTTGGGTTTTTATTTACCTCCGTCTTACCCTGAAAGTAACGTAGACGTTGGCTAAAGACGGATTTTATGTTTATAAATTCTTTTGAATCAATAGTTGGATTTTCAACCAAAAAAGATTTTCTACCAAAAGACTTGAGCTTTCAAGACAAAAAAATGAATTGAAAAGAAAAATAATTAATTTTCAACCAAACAGTTGCATTAGCAACCAAATAGATAAATTTTTCAGTAAAACAGACGAGTTTGCCAAAAAATAGTTAAAGATTAAACCAAATGGTAAAATTTTCAAGCCAAAAGGACGAATTTTTTCGAAGACAGTTAAACTTTTAACAAAAAAGTTACTTTTTAACCAAGAAAGATCAATTTTCAACTAAGAAGAATCACTTTTTTTCATAAAAGATTAATTTTCAATCCAAATGGATACTTTTTTTTTAAATAGTTGAATTCTCGACCAAAAATTATGATTTTAACAAAATATAGTTAATTTTCCTAAAAATAATTAGATTTTCAACGAAATAGTTGAATTTTCAGCATACAAAGATGCATTTTCAATGAAATAGTCTAATTTTCAAACAAAAAAGATTAAAATTCAATGAAATATTGGTGTTTCCAGATAAAAAGACATTTTTTTAGAATACAGTTGAATTTTAATCAAAAAAGTTCATTTTTAACTTAGAAAGATGACCTTCCAACAGAAGAGTAATGTTTTTATGCAAAAAAGTAAAAATTTTTAGAGAAAAGTGGACTTTTAAATCGGAAAAGAGAAATTTTTAACAAAAAAGATCATTTTCAATCAAGAAAGATGAATTTTTAATAAGATAGTTGAATTCTCCACCAAAAAGTTGAACTTTCAACAAACAAGAATGATTTTCTACCCAAAAAAGACGACTTTTTATCAAAATATTTGAAGTTTCTACCAAATAATTGAATTTTCAACAAACAAGATTATTTTCTACAAAAAAAAATTATTAAAATACGTGAATTTTCTGCCAAATAGTTGATTTTTCAACTTCTACAATATACAGGATAAAGTTGAAACCAAAAATGAGATAGTTAAATTTCCACATAAAAACTCTGATGCAATAAATAACTTCGAACAAAAAAAAACGAATTCTCAGCAAAATTTGTTAAGTTTTTTACCAAAAAGATGGATTTCCTAACAAGAAGATTAATGGTCTATAAAAAAAAAATTGTCTAACTTATCCGATATGTAAGATAAAGCTTTAACCAAACATGGAATAGTTACATTTTTAGATTTTAAAAAATAATTTTTAACAAAAGAAATGAATTTCCAACAAAGTTGTTAAATTTTCAACCAAAAAGATGAATTTTCGACCAAGAATATTTAATGTTCTACCAAAAAGACGAATTATGAACAAAATACATGAATTATCGACAAAAAACTATAATTTTCAACCTAAAAATATGATTTATCAACCAAAAAGTTTAATTTTCAGTGAATTAGTTGAATTTTCTACAAAACAGTAGAATTTTTAACATAAAAATTCATTTAAAAGCAAACAATTGAATATTTAACTGTAACTATGAATCCTTGACAAAAAATTAGTTTTTCTACGAATTAATTCAACTTCAAATAATCGGCTTTTCAACCAAAAAAGATCAACTCTCAACCAAGCATATAACATTTGAAATATCAACCAAACAATTGCATTTTTATTGAAAAAGAATAATTTTGCAACCAAGAAGATTACATTTCTACCACGAAAGACGAATTTTCAATAAAATATATGAATTTCCAACCAAGAAGATGAACTTTGAACTAAAAAGATAAATTTATAAACAAATAGTTAAACTTTTAACTGAAAAAGATCAATTTTCCACCAAAAATGGAATAGTTTAATTGTAAGCTTATAAATTTATTTTTAACTAAACATGAAACGAATTTTCATCAAAAAAGTTAAATTTTCAACCAATGTGATGAATCTTCAACTAAAAAAATCGCATTTTAACAAAGTAGTTGCATTTTTTTATAAAAAACAAATAATAGAATATTTAACCAAACAAGATGAATTCCGAACCAAAAGTGTATTTGTAGCCTTTTCCATAAAAAAAAAGAACTTTTACCCAAACATATAGTTGGATTTTTTAAATTAATTGTTTTAATTTAATTGTTAACAAATTTAGTTTTTAGGCGCCCCCCCCCCCCCCAGCTCAAACTGGTAACGTAGTTTATGAAAAGTACCGCCAGGCCACTTTTTCTTTTAGGACTACACAACTGGTCATTCGAGTCAGAAAAACTTTCTGGGGAGAGTAATAATATCAATAATAATTTTCAAAGTCTTCTATTCCCATTTTTTTCTACAAAAGAATCTGTGGCTTGCAATAACTAACACTTTAGTGCTTTTGACTTCCGTATTTAGGACTGGGTGTTGCGCTTAGATCAAAAAAAGAAAATTAAATTGTATACAGGTATGTAGGTGTTGTTTAATTTTAAATCTTCGGGGTGGTCACTGGACCGGGAAATGACCGGGAATTTTGTTTAATTTTAAGTAAAAAACCTCAAAGTTTATAAAATAATGGTCAATGTATTCTTTTTAGTTAAAAATACGGCTGCCAAGTACTATGGACGTATGCACTGTGGTGTATTTATTTGTGCTAATTTTATGAGCATTTTGCTTCCTCATAGGTATCAAATAAATTTGCTTCCTCATAGAGGGAGGTTTACCCTAAAAAAATAAAAGATGAATACTTTCGATATTTTTCAAGTTTATGTTTCTGTCTCCGAAAATTTTATTTTCATCAAATCAGAGGGTCCACAGAAATTTCAATTGATGTTATATTTCAAATTAAAACCTCATAGAAACAATATAACTTTTCTTAAAACTTTCTGAGTAGCTATTGCTATCAAATGCAGTATTGTTATATTCCCAATATAAAAAATCCTCCTATAAACAAGGAAACTAATTTTGTTGAAAATTTTAAAAACGATATTGGTAGGTTATGGTAGATCAGGAAAAGTTCTTAATTTTGGCAATTGATGCGTCTCGAAGACGCGAACAAATATATTATATACATTATAGTTGCATTCCTAATATTAAAAAAGTTTTCCTCATATCAACAAGATAAACAACATATTTTTTCAATTTATAAATCGGTATCGCTAGATCATAAAAGGTTATAGAACGTTCGTCAATAGGCCATTCGGCGTGTCTCGAAGACGCAAACAAACATATCAGATACAGTACTGTAGTACTCATAATATGAACAAAGTTTTTCTCATATAAACAGAATACACACTTTTTTTTAAACTTCATAAATCGGTATTGGTGGATCATAAAAGGTTCATCAATAGGTCAATCGATTCGTCTCAAGGACGCGAACAAATACTCTACTGTAATATTGTCGTATCTTGAATATAAAAAACAATTATCATGTAAACAGAATAAACAATTTTTTTAAATTCATAAATCGGTACTTGTGGGTCATAAAAGTTTTATCAATAGTTTAATCGATGCATCTCAAGGAGGCGAACAAATACACTGAATATAATATTGTCGTATTCTGAATATCAAAAAAGTTTTTCTTATATAAACAGAATTAACCATTTTTTGAAACTTCATAAATCGGTACTGGTGGGTCATAAAAGGTGCATCAATAG
>CAKNXH010082232.1:0-20972 GCA_932178445.1 Andricus quercusramuli
TTCTCATATAAACAGAATTAACCATTTTTTTAAACTTCATAAATCGGGACTGGTGGGTCAGAAAAGGTTCATCAATAGGTCAATCGTTGCGTCTCAAGGCCGCGAACAAATACTCTGTATGTTATATTGTCGTATTTTGTATTAAAAAAAAATTTTTCTCATATAAACAGAATTAACCATTTTTTTAAACTTCATAAATCGGTACTGATGGGTCATAAAAGGTGCATCAATAGGTAAATCGATGCGTCTCAAGGACGCGAACAAATACTCTGTATGTTATATTGTCGTATTTTTAATAGAAAAAAAATTTCTCATATAAACAGAATAAACAATTTTTGTTCATTCATAAATCGGTACTGGTGGATCATAAAAGGTGCATCAATAGGTCGATCGATGCATCTCAGAGACGCAAACAAATACGCTATGTATCGTATTGTTGTATTTTGAATATAAAAAAAGTTTTTCTTAGATAAAAAAGGTAAAAAAAATTTTTAAATCTCTAAACGCAAGAAAAAAACTATTTGTAAATGGTTGATCTAGCTCAAAATGCTATTAGACATTTTGGAAAAATTTTATTTTCGATCCACTGGGGTCGAATTATATCAAAATATAGCAAAAAAGTATATTTGAAAATTTGGGTCATTACAAACGTCCCTCTATGAGGAAACAAACTATATTGTTGAAATTTCAATTTTTTTGTTAAAAATTTATCCTTTTTGTTCAAAATTCAACTATTTTGGTTGAACATTAGTCTGTTTGGATAGAAAATCACTTTTTTATGGTCGAAGAGTTATCTTTTTTTGGTTGAAAATTAATCTTTTTGGTTGAAAATTCATCTTTCTTGGTTGAAAATTAACTTTTTTGTTAAAAATTCAACTTCGAAGAAATTCGTCCTTTTGGTTTACTAATTCGACTATTTAATCGAAAATTTGTCTCTGTAGGTTGAAAATTACGTACGAGAATCAAAATTTCTTGTTGAATATTCGTCTTTTTGGATAGAAAATTCGTCTCTTTTTATTAGAAGCTCAACTTTTTGGTAGCAAATGTAACTGTTTGGTTATAAATTCATTTCTATTGGTTGAAAATGATATTTTTTTGTTAAAAAATCACTCCTCCCGGTTGATAACTCAACTGTCTTCTAAAAAAATCGCCTGTTTGGTTTAAAAGTTTACCCATTTGGTTAAAACTTTAACTTTTTTGTTGAAAGTTTGTTTCTTTTGATTGAAAATTCAATTATTTTGTTGCAAATACAACTTTTTAGTTGAAAATTCAACTTTGGTTGAAAATTATCTTTTTTGTTGAGAAAAGTTCGACTATATTTGTTTGCAAATATAACTGTCTTGTTGAAAATTCATTTTTTTTGGTTGAAAGTGAATTTTTTTTTAAATTTCAACTGTTATCTAAAAAAAATTGTCCTTTTGGTTTGAAAATTCGACTATTTCTTTGAAAATGCGTATCTACAGGATGAAAATTCACTTGTTTTTTGGTCGAAAATTAAATTTTTTTGTTGAAAATTCATCTTTATTGGTGGAAAATTATGTGTTTTGTTAAAAATTCACCTTTTTAGGTTGATAATTAAACTTCTTCTAAAAAGTTTGATCTTTGATTTTAAAATTCAACTATTTGATTGAAAATTCATCTTTCTTGGTTGAATGTGAACTTTTTTGTTAAAAATTCAACTGTCGTCCAAAAAATTTGTCTTTTTGACTTACAAATTTAACTATTTGGTTAAAACTGTAATATTTTTGTTAAAAATTCGTCTCTTTTGATTAAAAGTTCAACTACTTGGTTGTAAAAATAACTTTTTGGTTGAAAGTTAATTATTTTTAATTCAAGTATATTTGGTTGAAAATGATATTTTTTATTGAAAATTATCCCTTTTCTATTTGATAATCCCACTCTTCTGATTAACTCGTCATTTGGTTTAAATATTCGACTACTAGGTTGAAAATTCGTTTTTATAGGATGAATATTCAACTACTATTTGGTTAAAAGTTTAATTATTTGTTCAAAAAGTGATATTTTTGTTCGAAATTTAAAAATGTTTGTTGAACATACATCGATTTCAATTAAAAAGTCATCTCTTTTTATTAAATGTTCAATTATTTGGTTGCAAATGTAACTGTTTGGATGACATTTTTTTTTCAATTCAAATATTTGATGGAAAATTCCTCTTTTTTGGTTCCAAATTTACATTTTCAGGTTGATAATTCAACTTTCTTCTAAAAAATTCATCCATTTGGCTTGAAAATTCAAGTATTTGGTGAAAAATGCAACTGTTTTTGGTTGAAGTTGATTCTTTTTTTTTTTAATTCGACTATTTGGTTAGAATTTAAATTATTTAATTAGAAGTCAACTCTTTTCTAAATCATTCAACTTTTTAACTTGAAGACTCATCTCTTTTGTAAGCAATTAGTCTTTGTGTTGAAAATTAGTCTTTTTTGGTTGAAAATTCAACTATTTTCTTGTAAATGCAATATAATACCAATAAATATTTTTATGCGTTTGACCGAGAAAAAAGGTTAAACCCGTTAATTTTTTTCTTTTTCGATAAAAGTGGTCACCCTGATTCTAAAACTCATCATTCTTATTTAATTAGAATGCTTTTTAGTACCATTTCTCGGCATGCTTAAAAAACTACTAATTACTTTTAATAACCACAAATAACTTTTTATAATAAATAACAAAATTAATTTCGACTGATTCAGAAGACATTTATTTCAACTATTCGGTTGAAGATTAACATTCTAAGGTTGATAATTCAACTTATATTTAAAAATATTTAAAAAAAACGAATAATTTAAATATTTCAATTCAGAAATTCAATGGAGAGTGCAATAGTTTTGATAATCATTCTCACACTTGCATCCACAAAGTCTTTGGCGAAAATTAGGTAAAAGCGCACCCGGATAGAGCTTAATCAGAAAGCTTACTTCTTTAGTACAGGAAGATGAAGAGAATTTATGATTCAGAAGGAACAAATTTTAATCACTACTCTAATTTTCAGCTCAATTACATGGATGGGGTTACAACACATCCCGTGACGTGTGTACCTACATTCATCCGGAAAATAAAACAACAATTTTGAGTCCTTCGGACCTCTGTACGCCTCCTCCATTTCTGCTTATTGTAGTCTGTTCTGCCGTTGCGAATCAAAAAGCCAGATCAGCTGTCCGAAATACCTGGGCAAACAAGTACAATTTGGATAATTTGTATAATTTTACTGTTAAAGTCGCATTTCTTCTGGGACAGAGCGACAACGAAACACTGAACGTAAGTTTCAATATCTGATTAAAAACAGGATTGTTTCGTAAGTCAGATATTTTTCCAAAATTAAAAAACCGGGCATGCTAATAGTTTAATATTTGTTCTTTTAAATATTTTGCAGAATTCCGTGGCAGAAGAAAGCGAAAAATTTAATGATATAATTCAAGAAAGGTTTCTAGACACGTACAATAACTTGACACTGAAGTCCGTGATGCTCCTGAAATGGGTTTCAACAAATTGCGAACCCACCAAGTACCTCATGAAAACAGATGATGATATGTTCATTAATATCCCGAAGCTTTTAGAATTTCTGAACGCGAGACCTCAGAGTAATGGGACTCTTATCGGATGTCTCATTTGCAACGCCAAGCCGATACTGGATCCGAAAAATAAGTGGTAATTAGAAATTTTGTTCCTTTTTGTTTAGAGATTTTCGAGGGGTTGACTATTCGACTTTTAACTGTATGCCAGATTTCAAAGATTTCTTTTTGCTATTTTCTATTTTATTTTTTTCAAAAACGTTAAAATCTTTAAAAAATATTACTTTATTTTAATTTATTGTGTTTTATTGTGAAAATACATTTCCACAAGGGGATTTCTAAATATTTCAAAAGACTTCACAAAGATTTGAAAAGATTTCAGAGATTAGATACAAATCACGAAGATTTCGTAAACATTTCAAAGATTTCAAAGAAGTTTAAAGATTTTAAAAATCTAAAAAAAAATCTAAAGATTTCAGAAAGATTTCAAATATTTAAAAAATCACAAGAGTTCATCAAAATTTCAAAAATTTCAATGACTTCACAAAGATTTAGAAATAATTCGAAAATTTAAAAGAAATGCTGAAGATTTCATAACAATTTCACAAGATCCAAGGGGTTTCACAAAAATTATAATTATTTCACAGATTTTGAAAGGTTACAAAAACATTTCAATAATTTTACAAAGATTTCAATGATTTTAAAAAAATCTCTTTTTTGCCACCAGTATACCTCAGAAATATCAGGGTCTGTAAGTTGTTGTTTGATTTAAATGAAACTTTCTCAAATTTGAGCGTTATATAAGAGAGATTCAGTGCCCAAAGGATTTTTTAATATTTTTAAAATTACGGGAGTTACGCTATGTTCAATTTTGGCGTAAAAATTATTTGAATTATCGATATGCAACGAATTTTTATGAAACTTAGAGTGTAAGTTTTAAAAATATCGATCATTAAAAAAAAATGTGATGGCAAAATTCAACATGGCGTAGCTCTCGTAATTTTTAAAAGTTTTCAAAAATCCTTTGTGCACCGAATCTCTCTTTTATAACACAAATATTTCTGACGTAGACTGTCCCTTTTTTATTTAAAAATTCAAAAAAAATTTACAAGTTATTACATATTTTTACCAAAAATTACAATTTTCATATTTTGTACTTTATTCTAATTTATTGAGTTTTATTGTAAAAATATAATTGCACATGGGGCTTTAAAATATTTTAAAAGACATCACACAGATTTGAAAAAATGTTGGAAGATTTCACAAAGATTCCGAAAAAGTTCAAAAGATTCCGCAAAAATTTCAGAGATTACACAACAATTTCACAAATTTTCAGAAATTTAAAAAAATCAGAAGATTTCATAAACATTTCACAGATTAAAACAGATTTCACAAAAATTTCAAAGATTTAAAAAAAAATTAGAAGATTTCATAGACTTCAAAATATTTCCAAGGTTTGACAAACATTTCAAAGATTTCAAAATAATTTCTTGTGTTTTAAGATTTGTAGAAAATTACAAAAATAATTCTACTAGAAACCACAAGTTTTTACTAGAATTCGGACATTCACAAAATTTTACAAGTAATTACAAATTTGTACAAAAAATTACAAGTTTCAGATTGTTTTACTTTATTGTAATTTATTGAGTTTTATTGTGAAAATACATTTTCTAAAGATTTTACAAAATTTCACAAAGATTTCATAGAGACTTCAAAAGATTTCCAAGGTTTCACAAACATTTCAAAGATTTCACAAAGATTTCAAAATAATTACAAATAATTTCTTGTGTTTTAAGATTTTATTGGATTTGAAATTGTATTGTAATTCATAAAAGCTTTAAGATTCGTAGAAAATTACAAAAATAATTCTACTAGAAACCACAAGTTTTTACTAGAATTCGAACATTCACAAAATTTTACAAGTAATTACAAATTTTTACAAAAAATTACAATTTTCAGATTGTTTTACTGTATTGTAATTTATTAAGTTTTATTGTGAAAATACATTTTTTAAAGATTTTACAAAATTTCACAAAAATTTCAGAAGATTTCACAAAGATTTCATAAGATAATATTTTAATATTAATAATAATATTTTTAATATTTATAATTAATTTTTAATTTATAATTAATAATTAATATTAATAATAATATTTTTATTTTAAAGTTGTATTGTATTGTCAATTACAAATTAAAAAGAATACAATTTTTCTATTGTTTAGTTTATTGTAATTTATTAAGTTTTATTGTGAAAATATGTTTTTCAAAGATAAAAAAAAAATTTCAACGAATTTCAGAAGATTTCGCAAAAGTTTCAGAGATGACACAAAAATTTGACGGATTTCAATATTACAAAAAAAAAAGAAGATTTCATGAATATTTTTAAAGATTTTCGAGATTTCACAAAACTTTAAAAAATAATTCTGCTAGAATTTGTTAGAATTAGGGTACTTTCACAGAGTTTTCCAGGTAATTACGAATTAAAAAAAAATTACAAAGATTCCAAAAGATTTCACAATGATTTCTAGAAATATCTTTTGCATTTTATAATTGTTTTGTAATTTTAACCATTTTAAATTTAGATATTTCACAAAAATTACAAAGTTTTATGTGATTCCACAAAGATTTCAAAAGAATTCGAAAAAATTCAGATTTCAATGATTTCACAAAGATTTCAAAGAAATTCAAAAAATTCAGATTTCGTAAAGATTTAAAAATATTCTAAATATTTCTGAAATTTCAAAAAAAATCACAAATTTCAATGATGTTACAAAGATTTCACAATGATTTCAAGAAATATCTTTTGTATTTAAAGATTTTTTTGTAATCTTAACAATTTTAATGTTAGAGATTTTACCAAAATTACAAAAATTTCAGTGATTTCACAAAGATTTCAAAAGAATTCGAAAAAATCAGATTCCATAAAGATTTCAAATGGTTCTAAATACTTCTGGGATTTCACAAAAATTTCAATGATTTCACAGATTTCACAATGATTTCAAGAAATATCTTTTGCATTTGAAAATTGTATTGTAATTTTCAAACACGTAAAAAATTGTAGAAAATTACAAAAATAATTCTGCTATAAAACAGAAATTTTTTGTTAAAATTCGCACTCACAAAATTTCACAAGTAATTACAAATGTTTACAAAAAAATTACAATTTTGATATCGTGGAACTTTATTGTAATTTATTGAGCTTCGTTTTGGAAATACATTTCCGCCTTGAGATTTCAAAGATTTAAGAATATTTCACAAAGATTTCAAAAAATTTCAGAATCTTACATAACATTTTAACTATTTGACAAAAATTTTAAAGATTTCACGAAGGCTTGTACATTAGATTTCAAGAGTGATCAACCCCAAGAAACTGATGTTAAAATATGAAACAAAATTAATTTTCGAAAACAGGTACACACCAAAGTACATGTACGCGGAAAAGTCCTATCCGAATTATTTATCCGGCACCGCATACGTGATGAGCCTCGACGTGGCCTCAAAGCTGTACAAGGAAGCTTTAAAAACTCCCATCCTTCACCTCGAGGACGTTTACATCACAGGAGTGTGCGCAAAGAGGGCAAAATTACGACCCGTAAATCATCCGGGTTTCAGTTACGTGCCCAGAAAAGCAGATCCATGTGTATTAAGAAGTGTCATCACGGCTCACAAAATCAGTCCCACGAACATGTACACTACCTGGAGTAAAGTCACTGACTCGAATATCACTTGTAGCATTTCAAATCACAGTTCCGAGGAGAAAAGAGTGACTTTAGTCAGAGGCAGAGGAAACATAGGCTACTATATCGTTAAGAAAAAACCTGGTTCCATGTGTGCTTGAATTTCGATCTTTAATTTAAACCAGGGTCTATTACCGAAACAAAACGAAAGTCTCTTTAATTCCTTTTTTTTTTATAATTGATCAGATATTTTATCAGGGTGTCTACTCATCTAGAAAACTTGAGAAACCTGAAATTGTCAGGCAATTTCTTCGAGAATTAACCTAAATTGTTTTTAAATTCGTAATATAAAATATAATAACGATGTTTCTTGATTTGTAAAAGTAGATTCGTATTACTGGATTGAAATATTTTGTTGAAAACTCTTTTTTTTAATATTAATTGTTTTAACTGGAAATTGGACTATTCTATCTTTCATTGAGAATTGATCTTTTTAGAAGAAAATTAGTGTTTGGTTTCATCTGTTCATCTATCTTTTTAAAAATTCGGGATTTTTGGTAAAAAAGTAATCTTCTTGATTGAAAATTCATCTTTTTGCTCAAAAATTCAACAGTTTGATTGAAATTTTACCTCTCTCGTGACTGAAAAATCTTTCTCAGTTGTATCTTCTTATTTATTGTTGAATTTACCTGTTTTTGATTTTAAATTAAATTTTGAATGAAAATGCTATTGCTTGGTTAAAATTTAGACTCTTTTGTTGAAAATTAATTTTTTTGGTTAAAGGTTCAACATTTTAGTCGAAAATTCATCTCTGGTTGAAAATTCAGGTATTTTGTTATATTCCATTTTTGGTTGAAAATTCAACTGTTTGGTTTAATTTTTTTTTAATGTAATAGAATATTCAACTATTTGGTAGAAAATTAAGCTTCTTGTTTAAAAACGCACCTTTTTGGTTGAAAATTCGACTATTCCAGTTAAAGGTGTATCAATAGTTTAAAATGTCTGTAAAAAATTTGTTTTTTGTTGAAAATTAATTTTCTTGACTGAAAATTTATCTAGTCCATTTTTGGTTGAAATTTGACTTTTTTAAATTGAAATATCACCTTTTTGGTTGAAAATTTAACTATTAAAACTGAAGATACATCAAATTTGTTTTTTTTTTGTTGCTGAAAATTAATATTTTTCAAGTGAAAATTAAACTATTTCATTTCTGGTTTAAAATTGATTTTTTCAGTGAAAATTTGAACTATGTAAATTAAAATTTATCTTTCTTAGTTGAAAGTTGAACTATTTTGTTGAAAATTCATGTGTTTTGTTGAAAAATCATCTCTTTAGTAGAATATTCAAATACGAGGTTGAAAATTCAAGTAATTTGTTGCAAAATCGTCTTTTTGGTAGAAAATTAATCTCCTTGTTTGAATATTTACCTTTTTGGTTCAAAATGCAACTATTTTAGTTGAAGATTTATCATTTTAGTTAAAAATTCATCACTTTGTCAACAATTTTAATTATCTTGTTGAAATTTTTTTAAATCATTTTTTTTAATGAAAATTTAGCTGTTCTGTTTTTGGTTAATAATTGATTGTTTTTAGTTCAAAATTCATTTATTTCACTTAAAAGTTGATCATTTTAGTTGAAAAATCATCTATTCGGCTTAAAATTCAGTTATTCTTGTTGAAGATTCGTCAAATTCGTTTTTTTTCTCGAATATTAATTTTTATGTGAAAATGTAACTATTCAACTTTTGGTTCAAAATTAATTTTTTTCAGTTAAAAATTCGACTATTTGAATGAAAGTTCACCTTTTTTAGTTGAAAGTTCAACTATTTGGTTGAGAATTCATATAATTTGTGGAAAAGTTGTATTTTTTGGTAGAAAATTAAGGTTCGTGTTTGAAAAGTCACCTTTTTGGTTGAAAATTCATCTATTTCAGTTAAAGGTGTTTCACTTTAGTTATAAATGCATCACTTTAGTTGAAAAATTAACTATTTTGTAAAAAATTATTTTTTTTGTTGTTGTTAAAAATTAATTTTTTTTCAACTGAAAGTTTATCTGTTGCATTTTTAGTTTGAAATTTGATCGGTTTTAGTTGAAAATTTACCTATTTCGTTGAAAATTCAACTATTACAGTTAAAGATTTATCAAATTCGTTTTTTTAAAATGAAAATTAATTTTTTCAGCTGAAAATTTATTTATTCCATTTTTGGTTGAAATTTCATCTGTTTTAGTTGAAAATTCACTCATTTGGTTGAAAATTGAACAATTACAATTAAAGATTCATCAACTTCGTTTTTTGTTGTTGAAAATTAATTTTTTCAAATGAAAATTTAACTTTTTCATTTTCATTTCAAAACTTATTTTTTAGTACAAAATTGAACTATTTGGTTAAAAATTCATGTGTTTAGTTGAAAAATTGTCTTTTTAGTAGAATATTCAACTATTTGGTTGAAAATTCAAGTGATTTGTTGAAAAATCGTCTTTTGGTTGAAAATTTATCGCTTTGGTTGAAAATTTAACTATTTTGTAAAAAATTTGAGTTTTCTGTTGTTGAAAATCAATTCTTATAACTGAAAATTTAATTATTCCATTTTTAGTTGAAAATTGATCTTTTTTAGTTGAAAATTCACCTCTTCGGTTGAAAGTGAATCTTTTTGTTCAAAAATTCTACTATTTTAGTTGAAGATTCATCAGATTCGTTTTTTTTTGTTGAAAATTAATTTTTTAAGTGAAAATTTAAGTATTACTTGAATATGAACTGAATTTGAAGTATAGGAAGATAATTTTTTTAGTATTATTTATTTCAAACCTTTCTAAATTAAAAATATCACCTACTTTCTCAAATGAAAAAACAGTTATTTAATTTTGCATAATACTGTTTTTACACATTTAGATATCTAAAAAGACTGAAAACCCCATTATTTATAATAAACCGCGAAATTGTATACTTGCTCCTAGTCGATTGTTTTAAAAAATGAAAAATTATACCTGGAAAAACCCTAGAGTCAAGGCATTTTTTCCAGGGTTTGAGAAGACACTCTATTTTATTTAGTGAGTAAATCAAAGTATTTTTGTTTGTTTTTTTTTTTTTTTTTTTTGTTGATCAAATTTGTTTTGAAATCCAAAGAAATGTTTTCTTTGACTTTCGTTCTGTTTTGTTCGAAAAAAAAGGAGCCTGTATAACGCGCAACGAAATGAGGATGTAAAACGATCAAACTGGCATCGACTTAATATGAACAATAATGAACAATGCGAGTCTTAAAGACTTAATTTTCTTCGATGGTTAATTGTTTATGGATCCTCGTATTATTTTATTCCTTCGACTCAGGATGGTTAGAGGATCCCTAAATAATAATTAGACTTAATTAATAAACTATAAGATTGTTACCTACGCGACCTAATTGAAGTCAATACTTATTTTGGTCCGCGGTTGTGAATAGGTCGTTTTTTGTCCAAGACCATGCGTTTATAGAGAATTGTATTTTTCCATTTAGATGATTAATTATACTCGAGTAAGGAACGTCAATCAGATCTCCCGCGTGCTACTTTCATTTTATCGACTGCATAAAGTGCGTATGCTCTCACTAATATTAGAAAAAAGGTTGGGACTGTGATATTGTTTTAATTAGTGCTTTATTGAATTTTTCCGCTTCGTTG
This sequence comes from Andricus quercusramuli, assembly GCA_932178445.1. Classification (NCBI taxonomy): domain Eukaryota; kingdom Metazoa; phylum Arthropoda; class Insecta; order Hymenoptera; family Cynipidae; genus Andricus; species Andricus quercusramuli. The sequence continues at coordinate 10,858 of CAKNXH010082232.1, forward strand.
GCTTAATTGTCCTCAGGATTTAAGATGATACTAAACTGAATCTGTTTTAAGTTCTTTCTCATGTTTACATTAATTGTTTTCAAGATTTTATATCGCTTTTAACAGATGTAAATGTATAAAGAATTGTCTCACTGGCCTCGTGAGATCGAACAAAAGAAGGCAAATATTGTCAAATTCTAATTCATTAAAGCACGAATTTTTTATAAATAATGATATTAGTGATAACTAAGCTACTGTAGAATTTTACCATATTTTTATAAAATTTTGAAGAATCATGAGCAATTATTGGTTACATTCCATTTTAATACTATTTTTGGATGTTTCAAAATGTTGGCAATTGAATGATTTGTACCTGTATGAGCGGAATTTTGAAATTTTGTGTGAGGAATGAGAGTTGTTATCACTTTTCACTGTTGAATAGAGGATGGTCCGAAAAATTGATATTCTCACGTCAAAACTTAAAGATGGTTGTGTGATTTTGTATTTAAAAATTCCTTGGTTGAAAATCGACCAAATGTGGAAAAAGAATATCAAATAGCAGGGTGGCCGCTTGACCTGGAAGTTACAGGGAATTTATTTTTTGACCGGGAATTTGCCAGTTTTTAGGAGAAAAATCTATCCAATCACTTGAAATATAAAAAATTGCATATCATATGATATAATGCAATTTAAAAATAGTTCACTTTCAACTTTAAAACAATTTTAAGCTCAATTGTTAGCTTTTTCAATTATGAAATCATTCAGTTCACAATTCGTAATTCTAAAATCTTGTACTTTAAAAATTTTTCATTTTAGTTCTTCAATTTTAGGTGTACATTTTCAATTGAAAGAATTTTAAAATGCAGTTTTAAAGAATTGAACAAATAAAAATTAAAAGCGTTTGAAATTTAAAATTTTGGGTAAAAAAAAGTTTGAAGCTTGGTCTACTGTAAATATAAATTTATTAAAAATTTGTTTAATTGAACGATTTACAGAATTGAACGTTAACGTTCAAGGATTTTGAAAGGTTTGAAGATAATAAAAAAATTGTCTCGAAATTTGAAATAATTTAAAATGATTTAAAGTATTTTCAAAATTGCAACAGAAAAATGAATCAGTAAGATTTTAAAACAATTTTTGTTTAATTTTGTAGGATTTTCTTTAAAATTTTTGAAAAAATTCATGTCATGTTAGAGATATTTAGAAGTTTTGAAACAATTTCAAAAATTATTTAAAATTAGAAAAGGTTTCAAAAAATTATAAAAATGTGGATTCTTGAAGATTTTGAAATAAAATTTTGAATCTTTTTAAGGGTTTTAAAAGGTTTGAAGATAATAAAAAAATTTTCTTAAGATTGTTGTCAAAAATTTGTATGCTTTCTTATTATTTTTTTAATTTAGAAAGATACAAAATATTTCCGAAATTGTCAAAAAAAGAATTTGCAATTTTTTAAAACACTTTTTTATTTTGCAGAATTTTCTAATACTTAGGACAAATTCGAATCATGTTAAAGATATTTAGAAGTTCTTAAAACAATTTCAAAAATAATTTAAGGTTAGAAAAGATTCCAAAATTTTTAAAAATTAGGTTTTTGAAGCTTTTTAAGGATTTTGAAAGGTTTTAAGATAATAAAACAATTTTCTTGAGATTCCTGGAAAAATTGTGAATAATTTTTTATTTTGAAAAATTAATTTGAAGAGAATACTTAAAAATATTTTTTTCTTTTAATTGTGATGAATAAATAAAAATTGATGTTCGAGTCAGCTTCGAGTCAGATTCTCAACATTTTCAAAAAAGAATGTGCAAGATTTTGAAGCAATTTTTTTTTATTTTTGTTAAATTTTAGGAAACATTCGAATCAGGTTTAAAAAAAAATTTTAATTAGAAAACATTCCAGAAAATAAAAAAATGTAGGTTTTCGAAGCTTATGAAATCAAGTTTTGAAGCTTCTTAAGGATTTCAAAAGGTTTTAAGATAATAAAGAAGTTTTCTTTAAATTCCTGGCAAAATGAAAAATTATTTTTAATTTAGAATGAATAATTTCAAGAAAATATTTCAAAGCAAAAACAAATTTTGATTTATAAATAACAATTGAATAATTATTGTTAATTTGTAACGACCTTATATAAAAAAATAATGTAACTTTCATTTTAGAAAGTTTTCAGAAAAGAAATTTGTAATCGTTCAATTTTTAATGTTTCTAACTTGCATTTTCTTAAAATTATATAATCCTGAAAATTTAATTTTTAATAAAATTGTTCAATTTAAAAGTGTTAAAACCTCCTATTTTATACATCAATTATTGAGCGTTTGAATTGAAACATTTTTTATCTATAATTTCCAAAGATTTAAATTCAAAAGTGTTTCGCCTTGAGTGTTTTAATTTGCGGTTCAGTTTTTATAATTTCAAATGAAAAAAATTTTAGCTTCAAGAGTTTAAATCTTTTAATTTCAATAACCGTGAAAAGTTTTTGTAACCCGGGAATTTTTTTCCTCGATTAAAACGGCCACCCTGAAAGAGATTTGAACGGCGAGATACAAATTTTATTTAGTTTATAAAAATGTGACTTTCTTGGAAATGAATCTGATTTTTCTGTGACGATATTAAAAGCGTTGTTGCGAGTTCTTTAAAAAATCATCCTTCAGGCTTAAGATGGAAGAGATTCGCCTTAAAATAAAATTCGGCTTCCGAGCCGAACGATTGCGTCCTATTTTTTAACGTTAAAAGATTCGTTTGTCAACGAAGTAGTATTACTGAAATTTTATGAAAATCCTGAAATCAGCGAGCGTGTTCTTTTATAATAAATTGGAACGATGAGTGAAAAAGTGTGAAACTGAAAAATTCTGCGAAATCCCCTGTTAAGTGAATTTTAATGTAAATATCAGCTGGACGTCTAATACATTTGCTATTCATTTTATTTGTAATTAATCATTCTGCTCATGTTTGAAGTGATGATTGATTCCTATTGTCACATGTTCAAGTTCCACAAATAATTTAGGGAAATTGCCTGAAAGGCCATGTAATACCTACCCGATTACCAAAATTTGTTTGCAACAACTCACGTTAAATAAAAAAAAAAAAAGACTTAGAAAAATCTGTATAGACCTCAGTTTTTTAAATTACAACCAAAAATTATTTTTGTATTTTCTGAATAAGTATTACATGGCCTTAGGCAACTCAGATGTGAGGTGTGTAAATCTAGAATTAATTTAATGGAGGTCCATTAATTGCGAAAGGTTTTTAAAATATAATAATTAAGACCTGCTTTGGCCGTGAATTTTTTTGAAAATTTTATAAATTCCTTAAAAATGTTGAAATCGTGTGAAAATTTTTTTTTATCTCAAGAATATCATATATATAATATCTTTAAATCTCTTTAAAACGATCGAGCCCTCTGGAAATTCTTCAAAATCTTTTTAAATTGTGAAAATCCTTGAAATTGCTTGAAATATTTGAAATCCCTTATAATTCTTTTAAACCCATGCGAATTTCTTAAAATATCTAAAAAAACGGTCCATAAAATCTGTGAAAATGTTTCGGTTTCGCATGAAATCCTTAAAAATCCCGTTACTTATTTTAAAATCCCCTAAAACCCTTTAAAAACTGAGAAAATTCTTCAAATCGCTTGAAATCTTCAAAATCACAACACAACAAAATCAGTTAAAATTCTTCAAATTCCGTGAATAATTTCGAAATCCATGGAAATATTTTGACATTTTGCAATTTTTTTAAATTCCCTAAAATCTTCAAAGTCCCATTAAAATCCTTTAAAATGTATGGAAATTACTTAAAATCTCAAAAAATTATCAAATTCCGCGAATAAAATTCGAAACCTTACGAAATCTCTTGAAATATTTGAGGCCGGGACAATTTTTTCCCCTAAAAATGTAATTTTTAAATTTTTCTCGTAAACGATGGAAGATATCGCAAAAGAAAAAGAGTTATTTTTCATAGAACTTTTTGTGGACGTGCAAACTTTCATCTTAAAATTTTTTCGTATCCGTCATTGTTTGCGAGAAAAAATAGAAAATTCTATTTTATAAAAAAAAAAATTCTCCTGGCACAAAAGTTATTTAGCCCGCACAAAATAACCGGGAATTTTATGAGACTGGGAAACCCCGGAAAATGACAGTGAATTTATTTTTTTGAGCCGGAATTTTACAGATTTTTAGAAAAAAAAAATTCCATATAAGATTTTAATACTGAAGCGTACATTTTTCATTTAAAAAAATTTAAATGCAGTTTTAAAGACTTAAACATTTTTTTGTAAATTTAGTTTTTTTTTAATCAACCGTGAATATAAATTATAATGATTTTCAAAAATGAACTGTACATTAAGGATTAACAAGTGAATAATAATTGATTTTACAAGATGATTCGAAATCAGTTCAAAATTCAAGAATTTCCAGATATAGAATATTGTTTTAGTCTAAAATTTGGTATTTTTAATTAAGAAAAAGGAAAATAGCATAATATTTATAAATATTTGACTGTTTATTCAAAATCAGTATTTATAAATCAAAGATTAAAAACAAAACTAAATTTTGAGCGGTACAATTTTAATTGTTTTATTTAAAAAAAAATTAATTTAAAAATAAAATTGTTGAATTTTGATGTATAATAAATGTTGAACACCTATTATTATTTCTAGAAAAAATTCGAGTAAGTTGAAAAGATATTTAGAAGGTCTGAGAAGATTCAAAATTAATTAAAAATTTGAAATGACTTCAAATAATTTGAAAGAAGTGTCTACGTAACCCAATTTAAAACAAAATTTAGATTTGTGCTGATTCCGAAAAAAAATGGAGAAGATTTTTCAGAATTGCGAAAGGCTTAAAAAAAACATTTTCTTAAAATCTGCAGGAAAATGACTTTTTATTTGAAAAATTAATTTCAAAAGAATATTTAAAAAGATTTCCAAAATGGTCAAAAATGAATCTGGAAGATTTTAAGAAAATATTTTTTATTCTGCAGGTTTTTGAAATAATTTTATGAAGAATTCGAATCATTTTAAAATATGTTTAGAAGTTCTGAACAGATTTCAAAAATAATTTAAAATTTGAAAAAATGTAAAACATCATGTAGATGTTTCAAGATTTTGAAATAAAATTTTTAATTTTTTTAAGGATCAAAATTTTTATTTTAATTATTTAAAATAAAAATAATTTAACTTCTGATTTAAGAAGTGTTCAGTTTAAAACAAAAATGTAATCGTTCAATTTTTATTACTTCAATTGGAAAAAATTGTACTCTTAGAGTTCGAATTTTTCACTTTTCATTGACCGTGAAAAATATTAGCGAACCGGGAAAAACCCGGGAATTTTTTCTGTGATTAAAACGGCCACCCTGTATCCATATGAAAGTTCAAATTCAACAAAAAATGTGTAGACTTTTTGAGAAAATCGATTTTTAATATTTTCAGAAAAACTGCGGTTATTTTGTATTATAATCGAAAAGAAAATTGTAAATATCTCAATTAGGTCAAAAGTTCTAGAGGTTTAAAGAAAAGAATGGGCATTTTTTGATAAATAAAGCACAATATTCAAATAAACGTAAATTCGTAGACCCTGATATCCTTTCAAACTCATGAAAATCCGTTAAAAATATTTTCTCGTCAAATGCATAATATTGCGCAATTTACTCGACTGAGTACTCGCGCACTGCGCCCTGCCGAGGCGAGAGTCGCAACCGTCTCTCACCCTGCGCGCGGAGAAATTGCGTGGGCCAGCAATTCTAGGAATTACTAAACCAGAGGTTACTGAATCGGGGTCTAGTGTAGTCCTTTAAAATGTTTCCAAATCCTTTAAAATCTTTTGGAATACTTTCAAATCACGGACATTTTTTTTTAATCTTTTGAAAAAAATAAAATCTTATGACGTAATTAATGGACGTTTCCTAATGGAATTATACAGTATCAAAGTGATTTAGGAGAAGAAAATACGCATAAAAATAAGTATACAGAAAGGGACTTCCTGATTGAGCTTACATAGTAGAATAACTTTTTTATCAGGTTCTGTAAATATCGTTTAATATAAATTTTATGTAAATTAACTCACTATAATGCTGCCCAATTTTGTACTGCACTCACCTCCCGATATAAGAACAGTTTCGGACATGGCTTGCAGTGCCCTTGATATTAAATCGAGAGAATCCAACCGTGAAGAGGCAGTGCCGCATGAACCATTTCGGTTGGGTGTGGACGCATGACGCAACCTGATGCAACTAATGCTCTGTGAATGCAGCCCTCATGCGGGGTTCTTATATCGGGAGTTGAGTGTAATTTTCTGGTTTATTTTGTTTTCTGTTCATGAACATCAAATCATATTTATAAATAAGTCTCATCGGTCCCGCAATTATAGAATATATTATGTGTATTTTTAAAAGAAAATTCTTTGAGTGTAAATGCGTGTAGAGGAGAAATATTTTTGAAATGGGAATAATATTGACTTATCACGAGAGAAAAATAAGTTGGAGATATCAAGGAGGTTTTAACTGATTGAAAATCATATAAGACTAACTTAATAGGGTAAATGCGAATTTTATCGACTTTTTCGAATCTGCTAAATTGTATAGAACTTTGTCACTTTTTCGTTCTCTAAGAACGAGAGTTTCAAGTTTTAGGGAAAATGAGCCTAGGGATTTTTTAATCGCGAGGTACTGCTTTGTAAGCGTTCAGAGAGTTAGAGTACATTCTGTAATTGCTGTAAGCACATGTAAATTGAGATATAAAATGTGAATATTAAAAGAAAATGGTAGTTTTTAACTTTCTTCAAAGTTCTTTTTTATTTGATAAATTAAATAATAATAATCATTTGTTAAAAATATATAAATTTATATTTAATTTTATAATTTATATTATATTTTTTATAGTTAATTTTTAGAAGATAAGAAAAACAACCTAATTATTAAAAATAATAATTTTCAGATTCGTTAGAATGATTGATTTTTTTACATCGCAATGCAAATTTTAAAAATTAATTTCAAAGTTAAAAATTCAAACTAAAATTGTTTTTCCATCAAATTTTGAAGAACTTTAAAAAGTTTCAAGCGATTTAAAAAATTAATCATTTAATTAAATTGATTTAAAATATTTGAACGGTGAACATTACAGCAAATTAAATTTTTTCAAGATTCTGATTTAATAATACTTGAGTTTTCGAAAGAATTTTAGAATCGTTTAATTTTTAACGCGTTTGAATTGATTTATTTTGAAAGTTCCAATTTAAAAAAATAATTTTTAAAGTTGTTAGAATAATTAAAATTTAAAGGTTCACAATATTTAAAATTCTTCAATTTTGAATATTAAAAATGGCAGTGACTTTGATTTCACAGAAATTAAATATTTTAGTAACAAAAATCGATCCTATCAATTCTAAAACAGGTCAATTTTTGAAGCCTTGAAACTATTCTTTTCAACAGGTCAAATTCGAAAATATTTTTTTGAAATTTATTATTTTTGGAGGATTCCAAATTCAAATTTCACAATGTTTTAGGTTCAAATTCAAATATTAAAAATGTCAGGAATTTTAAACGTATAAAATTGTTTGGTTTTTTCAATTTTTGGAAATCTTAAAATATTAAATTGAAATACTTGGTTGTTGCACAATTTTCAGTTTAAATGATGTGTGATTAAAAAATGTTGAATTAATTGCCTCCAAAACAAATTAAAAACAATGAAAAATTAAGAAAATAATTTGCCAAATTTAAACCTTAAAAATGGGAACAGTTATTCAGAATCAGGCATTGAAAATTATTTTCATTTCAAAATGTTGAAGAATTTAGGCTCAAGTAAAAAAAAAACGTTTGGGATTTAAAATTTTTTAATTTTCAATTATTAAATGAAGTGTTAAAAATAAAACGATTTGGCATGAAAATGTTTAAAATTGTATTTTTCAAAATCAACATAGATAAAAAGTAACTACAATTTTATAATTCTTTCATACGTTTCAATTTCTCAGATAAAATTGAAATGGTTGGATTTTGAAAAGTACGATCAAAAATTTGAAAATTGCTAATTTAAAAATAATTTAAATTTACTTCGTATAATTGAAATTTTAAAGCGGTTGAGTAAGTATACAAAATTTGTAATATAATTCTTGGCAATAAACGAATCCAAACTTCATTAGAATTGAAAAATTGTCATTTCTTCAGATCAAAATAGAAAGAATTTCAATTATAAACATTTAAAATTGAAATATAAGAAAAAAATTTCAGAATAAAAAGTTATTTGAAATTTAAATATAATTATTTTTATTATGTAGTAACAATTTCAAATTCTGGTATTTCAGAAATTTAGAATTGAAAAATTCAATTTGAAATAACCGATGTTTAAACATTCTAATCTGGAAATATTCAATTTTTAATGTTTTGAAATTGTCCTATTTTAGAAAATTGAATATGAAATCATTCAATTTCAATAATCTTCTTTTTAAAATATTTTTTTTCCAAAGAATTTTAAAGAGCTTTAAAAAGTTCAAGGGATTTCAAAATATGTCAATGTATTTGCAAAATTTTAGGGTATTTTGAAAATTTTTCAAGGAATTTTCAAGAGCTTCAAAAAACTTTAACGTATTTTAAATGATTTTAAAAGGATTTGAAATATTTCAAAGTATTTAAAGAGTTCAAAGTAATTTCAAAAGAGATCGGAAAATTTTAATATTTTTAGGATATTTTACAAATTTGAAAGGCATTTTCAAGAGCTTTGAAAAATATTAAGGGATTTCATACATTTTTAAAGGATTTTAACTAATTCAGACTATTTTAAAAGATTTCGAGGATTTTTTATTGATTTCAGTAATTTAATGGGATTTCAAAGGATTTTAAATATTTAAGAAGCCTTGACCTGAAAATGTAAATTTCTTTGAATTTAAAATTTTCAAAATTCCAGTATGAAACTATGTATTCAATTTTGAAATTTTTGAAATTGTCCTATTTCCAAAATTTCAATCTGTGATTCAATTTCGAGATTCTTGAATTTAAACTAAAATTGTTTTTCCAAGGAATTTTGAAGAACTTTAAAAAGTTTTCAGCGATTTGAAAAGATTTCACAGTATTTGAAATTTTGTAGGATATTATAAAAAATTCCAAAGACTTCTCATGAGCTTAAAATAATATCAAGCGCGATTTCAAAGAATTTGAAATATTTTAAAATATATTGAAAGCTTCCAAAGAATTTTTTATTGATTTTAATAATTTGAAAAAATTTTAAAGGGTTTTCAATTCCTTTTAATTTTTAATGATCCAACTTTCAAAATCCTAATTTTGGAATACACCATTTTTAAAGTTTTGAAATTTTAATCTGAGATCATATTCGATTTCAAGATTCTTCAGTTTGATCTAAAATTGTTTTTCCAATCAATTTTCAATAACTTCCAAAAGTTTCAAGGAATTTGAAAATATTTCAAAGTATTTGAAAGTCATTTAAGAAGATTTAAAAGTATTTTAGATATTTTGCTGCAGTATTTTAAAGAATTCCCAGGAATTTTGAATTCATTTCGGTAATTGAAAGGGATTTTAAAGGATTTTAAATATTGTAGTGAATTTTTTTATTGATTTCAATAATTTTAAGCCACTTTAAATAATTTAAAATAATTAAACGATGAAAATGACACGGAATTTATTTGTTGATCTGAAAAAAATTTGTCGAATCAATTTAAATATAACATTTCAATTATTTTCATCATGTCAGAACAATTTAATGATCCAATCTTCAAAATTCTAATCTGAAAATGTTTCATCTTCAAAGTTTGAAAATTGTCCAATTTTCGACATTTTGATCTTAAATCATTCAATTTCGAGATTCTTCAGTTCAAAACACAATTTTTGAATTTTAAAAGCTTTGAATTAAAGATTATACAATTTCAACTCTTTTTTAATAAATCTGCCGAATTTAAAAAATTGTACTTTGAGAATTTTCAATTTTAGAGAGCTTCTGATAAAAAAATTTTACAATAATAAAATTCTCGAATAATAATATTTCCGAATAATAAAATTCTCGTATAATAAAATTCCAAATTTGGAAAATTCTCGAACAGTTTAAAATATGACTTGAATAATAAAATTCCCGAATAATAAATAAAATTCCCGCTAATAATAAAATTCTTGAATAATAAAATTCCTGGATAATAATATTCGC
>CAKNXH010082233.1:0-11507 GCA_932178445.1 Andricus quercusramuli
ATCTTTGTGAAATCTTTGCAATCTTTTTAAATCTTTGCACAATTTTTTAAATCCTTGAAATCTTTGTGAAACCTTTTGGAATTTTTTTAAATATTTGTAAAACTTTCTAAATCCTTGAAATCTTAAAAATCTTTATGAATTATTATGAAATCATTCTGAAATCATTGAAGTCGGATGTAGTGGAAACTTTTTGAAATATTTAAAGTCCTTGAAGTCTTTTGGAATCTTTTTAAATCTTTGTACAATTTTTGAAATTCTTAAAATCTTTGAAACCTTTTGAAGTCTTCTAACAAAATTTGAAACCTTTTTAAATGGTTTCAAATCTTTGAAGTCTGGTGTACTGAGCCCTTTTTGAAATCTTTTATGAAATATTTTTAAATATTTGTACGATTTTTGAAATCCTTGAAGCCTTTGTTAAATCATTTGAAATCTTCTGAAAAATTCTGAAACCTTTTGAAATGATTTCAAATGAAATCTTTGGAATATTTTGTAATCTTTTGAAATCTGGTATATATTCTAATCTCGAAACTGAATTAACATCGACCTTTTCAACTAATAATTTATATTATTTGTACCTTAAATATCACACAAATGTATATGCTTTAATATTCTATGCTAGCGGAGAACAAATAAAAATCTTATAAAATTATTCACAATAATAAACTCTGTTTATTACAATCTATAAAATAATTAGTACACTCGTGCAAAAAGTGCCTTAAAAACTTTTTTTATTCCATAAACAAAAAATAAATTATATCTTGATATTTTTTAAACTTTTCAGCATCGAGATTTCTTCTACACGAGATTTTTTTTCGCGTTTCAATAAAAAATGTTTTAAAAGCAAAAAATAAATCAAATTCAAAGTTCTCATGAAAAATTCAAGACTTTCAGGTTTTTCATGTTTAAAAAAATCCAGGTTTTCAAGGTCGCTAGAAACCCTTTTTGTAGAGGAAGAACTTACGTCCACGTAATACGAGTAGGAACGCCCGTCTCGATCCCATAACAACATTTTTATGTGATTTATAATACATTGGTTTCCCAATTTGATCAAAATGCCATGATCATGTGCTTCCGTTATGGTGTGCCTCGTATATCTAAAAACAAAATTAGTTTCAATAATTTATATTAACAAATGCATTAACCCCAGTTAAAAAGAATTAATTTTTAATCTTTTTAAAAAGATTTTTATAGAAGATAATGAATTTCTACCAAAAATAACGAAAATTTAAAATTCGAGAAAGCTGGCTTTAATTTTTCATAATTTTCCAGATAAAACTACAAATTGCTACACACAATTATAAATAAATACTATTTTCTAAGAATTTTTTCCCCTAGATTCTGTCCTAGGGTTAAACTTAGTTAAAAAGAGTAGCAAAATTCCAAAAATACATGAATACTTACAAAAAAGTTTTAAAAATCATTATTTAACATATTTTAACCAATTTTAGTAATATTTATCAAATTAGTGGTTACCATTTCTCGAAATCATGTAGTGAGTTGAAATTTGGAGACTCAATAAATTAGAAAAATGCTATGGAGACTTATTTTTAAAATGAGGCAAAGAACTTTGAAAAATGTTAATTATTTCCAGCGTTATTGAAATTTTATGAAAACATCGAAATTTGACGCTTTTTGCAATATCTTTTTATAACATTGACATTTTGCCTGCAACTTCGACTTTTTGGACGTACAATTTGATTAGCTTTTGAACAACAAATTGATAATTTTCTACAATTTTATATGAAAACTTTACCCTCGTAGAATGCTGTAGTTTTTCATAAACAATTTTTCCAGACTATTCGAATTTCCTAAATTTTGAAATTTCCCGGTGGATGGAATCTTATTGTTTGCCAGGATTAAAATTCGACGGAAGAGTGAAAAAATTAAAGATTTTTTATTATCGCTTTCAACGAAAGAAAAATGTTCCGAACTCAAAATGAATTAAATATTCGTCGAAATTTCCAATAAAAATTCATAAAATTTATTTTCACCAGGGAATGTAAAGGGGTTTTCAATATTTATGGAATTTGTAACATTTCTCACCAAAATTTTTGAAAATATTGTCAAATTCTGGAATTATAATCATATTACAGGACGTCTACTCAAATTCTGAAAAAATCCCTGACCATTCCAGGTTTCTTCCAGATATCTCAAGATTTTTCCAGGTACAATTTTTCATAGTATGGAGCCATGCAAAATTAAATATAACTTTTTTTTCCATTTAAAAGTAACTTCATTAAACTTCAGATGGATATTTAACCAAATAGTTCAATTTTCAACCAAAAAGATGAATTTTCTACCAAAAAAAGACAAATTTTGAACAAAACTCATGAATTTTCAACTAAAAAATATAAATTGTCAACCAAAAATTGAATAGGTATATTGTGAGTTGGAAAAATATTATTTTCTACCAAAAAAGACGAATTTTCAACAAAATGTATCAAAATTCAACCAAATAATTGAATTTTCAACCAGAAAAGATAAATTTTCAACTAAAATTATGAATCTTCTACTGAAATAGTTTAATTAAAAAAAAATACATGAATTTTCAAGTAAAAAATTGAGAACAAAATCATTTTCAATGAAAGAGATGCATTTTCAATTCAAGCTATGGAATATTTAACTGGATTAAGTAAATATTCACTTTAAAAACTTAATTTTATACCAAGAAGTTTGGTTTATTACCAAAAAAGACGAATTTCCAAAAAAAAAAAAAAAACATGAATTTCATCTAAATAGTTGAATTTTCAACTTAAAAAAAAGTAATTCTCAATCAGATAGTTTAATATTCATCTAAATAAGATAAATTTCCAACAAAAAATTGAATAGTTATATTGTCAGTTACAAAAATAAATAATCTTCAACCAGAGATGAGTTTTCAACCGAAATCATGGAATATTCAACTGGATTAGTTAAATTTCCAGTTGAAAAAATTAATTTTCCAACAAGAGGATTAATTTTCTGACAAAAAAGACGAATTTAAAAAAAAATACATGCATTTTTAACTTGAAAATCTAAATTGTCAACCAAAAATTGAATAGGTATATTGTCAGTTAAAAAATTAATTTTCTGAAAAAAAAACTTGAACTTGTTAAATTTTCAATCAGATATTAATTTTCATTTCAAATGATAAATCTTCAACCAAAATAATTAATTTTCATTAAAATAGTTCAAATTTCAATCAAGGAGTTAAATTTCCATCGAAAAAACATTAATCATCGACGAAAAATGTAATAGTTGATAATTCAACCAAAAACGATTTTAATTTTCATTAAATATCAGTTGGATCTGACCGAAAAAAGACGAATTTTCAACTAAGAAATATTTTTCATTCAAGGGGGAGAAAAAATTAACCAAACCGTTGAAATTTCAGTTGAAAAAAATAATTCACAACCATGAAAAACGAATTTTTACCAAAATAAGTAAATCGAGTAATATAAAGCTACTTTTATAAATGGAAAATATTGTTATTTAATGTTATATAAAAATTTGAAAAAAATTCAAGTACGCTCTCGAAAAAATTCCCTGACTTTTAAAAAAATCCTGACATTCACAGTTATATACAAATCCCCTAACAATCACAGGTTTTCCAGGTGAGTAGACATCCTCTAATATTTTTATTAGTAAAAAAATTAATTCTTATCAATTATTTTTTCAAAATTCCATCACTTCTACAGGTCTTTCAGGTCTTTTAGCAACCTTGCTATTGAAGTGAAATTCCTAAGTGAGGAAATCAGTAGAGAATAAAAATATCGTATAACTAACCCTCGTTCCATGTCATAATTACGAGTGTCGCCATCAAGGAGAAAACTTCTCATTTCCCCTTGCAAAACCTGTGCTCCGTGTTTTGCTTGCGCAACGTTCTCATCGATCATTAAACAACCACGGTAGTTTAATTCGGTGTCTTTAGTTTGAGTGCTTGCCGCAATTGCGTCTAATATCGCTTCAGGAGAAACCAAACCAGTTGGTCTCACCACGTTTAATAAATCCGTAATTGTTATTAAGGAGAGTCTCACTTGACCTAAAATAAATATAATTAATCTTGATTTTATTTAAAATTCTTCACTGAAAAACAACTCTATTAAAATTAAATTTCTGAACTTACGCAGTAGATCCTGCACTTCAATGCCAGGATTTTCCTTCACCCAGGCGTGAACAGCTAAAAATATGTCAACTTCCGGGGCATAGAAGGAGTCACGAGAAATTAATTCGATCAGGGCTGGTAGGCTCAGCTGTCGAAAGCTTTCGTGCAGGATCACCTCCAGGGCATTTTTGTCCAAGTATTCGTGACATACCTTTATTTTAATTTTATTATTATTAGTTTTAAAATACTCAAGTCTGAAAGTGTTTGCAATTTTTCATGATAAAAATAGGTACAAGACTTCAAAGCCCAAAATGATCACAAAACAGAGGGAATAGGGTGATTTTTTTTTAGGAAAATAAGGGAATAAATTATTTTAAATAAAACTAATATATATGTAGTTAGGTTGAATGATTTAGAAATCACTCGTCTTTTAAACCCAAGAAGATGAATTTTCAACCAAAAAGATCATTTTTAAACAAAATAGTTGAATTTCAAACCAAGTAGTTGAATTTTCAATATGTAAAGATAATTTGTTAACTAAATGATCGATTTTTCAAACTGAAAATAAAATAAAATAAAATAAAAATGAATTTTCAATCCAAAAAGGAAACATTCTCAACGAAACATAAAATAGTAGTCATTGAATCAAAAAAGATTTTAATTTCAAATGAAAAACAGTTTAATTCAACCAAGAAAGACGAATTTTCATCAAAATACAACAACTTTCAACGAAATAGTTGAATTTTTAAACAAAAAATATCGAATCTCAACGAAAAATATAATAGTTGATATTTCAAGCAATAAACATTTGATTTTTTAATGAAAAAAGCTGAATCTACCAAAAGAAATGAATTTTCAAACAAAAAAAAAATATTTCTACCAAAGAAATAAATCTTCAACCAAGAATGAATTTTTAACCAAGTACAGTTCAACTTTAAGCTAATGAGTTGAAATGTTAACAAGAAAAAAAGACGAACTCTCAACGAAAAATATAATAGTTAATATTTCAACCAAAAAAGATTTTAATTTTGAATGAAAAAGGCGAGTTTTCAGGCTAAAAAGTCAAACGTTTTCGAAAACTGTTGCCCTTCAAGCAAGAGACGAATTTTTAACAAACTAGTTCAATTTTCAAGCCGAAATTATGAACTTTCCATAAGACTGTCGAATTTTCAACAAAAAAGTTTAATTTTCGACAAAAAAAAATGTTTTTTCAACTGAATATATGAATTTTCAACTAAAAAAGATAAACATTTAACCAAGAAGATTAATTTTATACCCAAAAAAGATAAATCTTTAACAAAATACATGAAACTTTAATAAAAAGAGATAATTTTTCAATAAAAAATGACAAAGTTAAATTTTCTGTTAAAGGAAATGTTGTTAAACGAAAAAAAAGTTTCAACCAAAGATATGAATTTTTAATTGAAATTTTTAATCTATCAAAGAAAATATTAATGTATAACAAAGCAGTTCAAGATTTAACTAATTATTTGAATTATCATCTAAGTATGTAGTTGAATTTTCAACAAAACAGTCGAATTTTCAATAATAAAAATTTTAAGTCTAAAACAACATGTAATAGTTATAGTTCAACCAAGAAATACTAGCATTCTAAATAAAAACAGTTAATTTCTAAAAATATATTAATTATCAACAAAAAATTTTATTTTCTTCCAAAAGAGTTGAATTTTTAGCCCAAAAAGACGAATTTTCAACAAACCAGTTAAACTTTCAAACAAAAAAGATAAATATTCAACAAAATATTTGAATTTTTCAACCTACAAAGATGAATTTTCAACCAAATTGTCCAATTTTTAAACAAAACAAATGGAACCTGAAACCAGAAAGTTGAATTCTCAAGTCAAAAAGACGCTTTTTTGGAAGATAGTTGAATTATCAGTCTGAAAAGTTAAATTTTCAATGTTGAGATCCAAATAAGTTTATATTTAGTTTACTTTTGAACCTACGTGACTATCTGCACTCGACAAATCCATCGAAATTTACGAATTGTTTACAGGATCTAATTTAGCTTCTTAGGACGTCTGCAGCTTTCGCCGGGTCAGCTTGAGCCTTTTGAAACTCAAGTTATTTACTGAAATTTCCATTTAGCACCTCTATTCAGTAGGAACTTACCTAAATGACCTTCAGGTCCTAGAGCCATTTACCTTTGTACTTATTTCATTATATGGCTGTCAAATTGCCTTGATTTGATTGCCTATCTACTGGAATGTCTATTTCCTACCCCCACTACTGTCGACCATCCCTTCCACTGATTTTTGACTTCGAGCCCTAGCAAAAACCTGACCACGGACACTCTACTTCACTTGTAGAACTCGTAAAATCAACTTCTCTATTGTATTCTCACTCTCGAATATTCTCTAAGCAATAAACACAAATTCCTTGAAATCGTGTCTTACCATTTTCTTACTGAGATCCTTAACCTTAATTTTATAATGTAAGCAGTGTTCGAAGACACTCAATTAACGTATAAATTGAGTAAATAAGAACCGTTGGAAAATGTTGAAAAATTCAAAAATAGGTCATTTTTAACCAAGAAAGAAGATTTTTCAACGAAATAAATTAATTTCTAACGAAAGCTTTGAATTTTCAACCTCCAAAGATGAATTTTCAACCTACAAAGATGAATTTTCAAACAAACCAAAGTTAAACCTCAAACCAAACAATTCAAAAAGACGACCTTTCAGCACAATAGATGAAGTTTTGACCAATTATTTGAATTTTCAACCTAGATAGATGAATTTTCAACCAAATGGTCGAATTTCCAAACAAAAATAAACTTCAAGCCAAGAGGACAAATTTTTTAGAAGAAGAATAAATTATCAGTCGGAAAAGTTGAATTTTCAACAAAAATGGACGAATTTTCAAATAAAAAAGATTAAACCTCAACCAAGAAGTTAAAATTGCTAGACAAAAAGATGGATTTTTTAGAAAACAGTTGAATTGTCAGTCTGAAAAGTTGAATTTTCAACAAATAGGTCATTTCCAACAAAAAAGATGAATTTTCAGCGAAATAGATTAATCTGAAACGAAATATTGGAATTTGCAACCTACAAAGATAAATTTATAATCAAATGGTCGAATTTTTAAACAAAAAAATTAAAACTCAAGCCAAAAAGACGAATTTTTTAGAAGAAAATTGAATTACCATTCTGAAAATTTGAATTTTCAACAAAAATGGACGAATTTTAAAACAAAAAAGAATGAAGCTCCACCAAGAAGTTGACATTTCTAGCCAAAAACACGAATTTTTTAAAATACAGTTGAATTATCAGTCTGAAAAGTTGAATTTTCAACAAATAAGTCGTTTTCAACGAAAAAAGATGAATTTTCAGCGAAATAGATTAATTTGAAACGAAATATTGGAATTTTCAACCAAACGGTCGAATTTTTAAACAAAAAAATTAAAACTCAAGCCAAAAATACGAAGTTTTGAGAAGAAAATTTATTTACCTTTCTGAAAAGTTGAATCTTCAACAAAAATGGACGAATTTTAAAACAAAAAAGAATAAACCTCCACCAAGAAGTTGACTTTTCTAGCCAAAAACACAAATTTTTTTAAAATACAGTTGAATATCAGTATGAAAAGTTGAATTTTCAACAAATAGGTCGTTTTCAACGAAAAAAGATGAATTTTCAGCGAAATAGATTAATTTGAATCGAAATATTTGAATTTTCCACCTAAAAAGATAAATTTATAACCAAATGGTCGAATTTTTAAACAAAAAAATTACAACTCAAGTCAAAAAGACGAATTTTTGGAAGACAGTTGAATTATCAGCATGAAAAGTTGAATTTTCAACAAATTGGTCGTTTTCAACCAAAAAAGATGAGTTTTCAACGAAACAGATGAATTTTATGCAAAATAGATTAATCTGAAACGAAATATTGGAATTTGCAATCTACAAAGTTAAATTTATAATCAAATGGTCGAATTTTTAAACAAAAAAATTAAAACTCAAGCCAAAAAGACGAATTTTTTAGAAGAAAATTGAATTACCGTTCTGAAAATTTGAATTTTCAACAAAAATGGACGAATTTTAAAACAAAAGAGAATAAACCTCCACCAAGAAGTTGACTTTCCTAGCCAAAAACACGAATTTTTAAGAATACCGTTGAATTATCAGAATGGAAAGTTGAATTTTCAACAAATAGGTCGTTTTCAACGAAGAAAATGAATTTTCAGCGAAATAGATTAATTTGAAACGAAATATTTGAATTTTCAACCTACAAAGATAAATTTATAAACAAATGGTCGAATTGTTAAACAAACAAAAAAATAAAACTCAAGCCTAAATGACGAATTTTTGGAAGACAGATGAATTATTAGTCCGAAAAATTATATTTTTATCATATAGGTCGTTTTCAACCAAAGGAAGACAAATGTTCAGCAAAATAGAGAAATTTTAAATCAATTATTCGAATTTTTAACTTACAAAGATGAATTTTCAACCAAAACGGTCGAAGTTTTAAACCAAAAAATGAAAACTCAAGCCAAAAAGACGAATTTTTTAGAAGAAAATTGAATTACCGTTCTGAAAAGTTGAATTTTCAACAAAAATGGACGAATTTTAAAACAAAAAAGAATAAACCTCCGTCAAGAAGTTGACTTTTCTAGCCAAAAGTACGATTTTTTTAGAACACAGTTGAATTATCATTATGAGAAGTTGAATTTTCAACAAATAGGTCGTTTTCAACCAAAAAAGATGAATTTTCAACGAAACAGGTGCATTTCCAGCAAAACAGATTAATTTGCAACATAATATTTAAATATTCAACTCACAAAGATGAATTTTCAGCCAAATGGATAAATTTTCAAACAAAAAAGATCAAACCTCAACAAAATATTGAATTTTCTAGCTAAAAAGACGCATTTTTAGAAGACATTTGCATTGTCGATCTGCAAAGTTGAATTTTCTACAGAATAATTAAATTTTCAACCAGTCAGATTTTTAACCAAAAAGAATCAACTTTCAATCAAAAATAGTTGGATATCCTTATTGGATTCTATTAATTCAGTTTGCAATGAAGCGACAAAACGAGAAAAGAATGAAGTTTTCTTCAAACCAGGCCAACCATTTGGTTGAAAATTCAAATAATTGGTTAAAAATTCATCTATGTTGCTGAACATCCGTCTTCGTTAATTTAACTGTCTTCCAAAAAATTCGTCTTTTTGGCTTGAGTTTTAATCTTTTTTGTTTAAACATTCGTCCATTTAGGTTGAAAATTCATCCGTTTGGTTGAAAATTCAACTTATCCGACTGATAATTTAACTGCCTTCTAAAAAATGCATCTTCTTGGCTTGAGGTTTAATTGTTTGTGTTTGAAACTTCAACCATTTGGTTGAAAATTCATCTTTGTAGGTTGAAATACAAACAATTGGTCAAAACTTCATCTATTTTTATGAAAATTCGTCTTTTTGAATTGAGAATTCAGCTGTTTGGTTTGAGGTTTAATTTTTCATTGTTTGAAAATTGGACAATTTTGTTGAAAATTCATCTTTGTATGTTGAAAATTCAAAGCTTTTGTTAAAAATTCATCTATTTCGTTGAAAATTCGTCTTTCTTGGTTAAAAATTACCTATTTATTGAATATTCAAGATTTCCGAGCGATAATTCGACTGTCTTAAAAATTTGAGTTTTCGGCTTGAATATTCAACTTTTCGATTGAGGTTCAATCTTTTTTGTTTGAAAATCCATCCATTTGTTTGAACATTAATCACTTCAGATTGAAAATTCAAATGTTTCGTTAAAAATTCATCTATTTGGTTGAAAATTCGTCTTTCATAGTTAATAGCAACCTATTTGTTGAAAAATCAACTTTTTAGACTAATAATTTACCTGTCTTCTACAAATTCGTCTTTTTGGCTTGAAAATTCAACTATTTCGTTGAAAATTTAATTGTTTTTGGTTCAAGTTTAACTTGTATTTATTTCGACCATTTGATTGAAAATTCATACTTGTAGGTCGAAAATTTAACTAATTGGTTACAAATTATACTATTTGGTTGAAAATTCTATTTGGTTGAAAATTTAATTGTTTTATTGAAAAAGCGTATTTTGGAAGAGAATTAATCTTCGTGGTTGAAACTTCATCTTTGCGCGTTTGAAACGCAACTATTTGGTTAAAAATTAAACTCTTTTTTTTTTAATTTTAATTATTTTCTTGAAAATTTTATTATTTTGTTAAAAATTAATATTACTTGGTCGAGAATTCGACCGTTTTGGATAGAAAATTCGTCTTTTTCGATTAAAAATGTATCTTTTTTTGTTGAAAATGCAACAAATTCAACTGCTTTAATTTTTTTTTAAATTGAGACTTTTTTGATTGAAATATCTACTGTTCTAGTTTTCGCTGAGAATGCATGCTTTTTGGATTGAAAATCCTTCTTTCTTTGTTAAAAGGACCTTTTTTTGTGAACTCAACTTTTCTGGACGAAAATTCAACCAATCGTCTTTGTTTGAAACTTCAACCATTTTGTTGAAAATTCGTCTTTGTAGTTTGAAAATTCAAACAATTGGTTGGAAAGTAATATTATTCGGTTGAAAATTCAACCGTTACGGATACAAAATTCGTCTTTTTCGATTGAAAATGTATCTTTTTTGTTGAAAATGCAACTAATTGGTTGAAAATTGAATTCTTTTGTTAAACCTTCATAATTTTAAATGAGAATTCAACAATTTTGTTGAATATCCAACTATCTTTGGAAGAATTCGTATTTTTGGGTTGAAAATTCAACTACATTGATAAAAATTTCTCTCTTTTGCTTGAAAGTCAACGGTTTTCTAAAACGCTCGACTTTTCCGCTTGAAAACTCAACTTTTTTGTTGAAAATTCATTCCTTGTGGTAGAAAATCTTTTTTTGTTTGAATTCAACTGCTTCAATTAAAAAAATGGAGACTTTTTGGTTGAAGTATCTACTGTTCTATTTTTCTTTGAGGATTCATGCTTTTTGGATTGAAAATTCATCTTTCTTGGTTAAAAATATACTTTTTTTGTAAATTCAACTTTGCTCGAAGAAAATTCAACCGATAGTTTTCGTTTGAAACTTCAACCATTTTGTTGAAAATTCATTTTGTAGGTTGAAAATTCAAACAATTGGTTGAAAAGTAATATTATTTGGTTGAAAATTCAACCGTTTTGTATAGAAAATTCGTCTTTTTCGATTAAAAATGTATCCTTTTTTGTTGAAAATGCAACTAATTGGTTGAAAATTGAACTCTTTTATTAAAAATTCATAATTTTAGTTGAAAATTCAACTGTCATCGGAAAAATTCGTATTTTTGGCTTGAAAATTCAACTATTTTGATACAAATTCCGCTATTTTGTTAAAGATTTGTCTCTTGCTTGCAAGCCAATGGTTTTCTAAAACGTTCGACTTTTCAGCTTAAAAACTCAACTTTTTT
>CAKNXH010082234.1:14241-32970 GCA_932178445.1 Andricus quercusramuli
TTGTTTGAAAATTGATCTTTTTCAGTTAAAAATTCAATTTTTTAATTGAGAATTAATGTATTTTTTTGAAAAATCATATTTTTTGGTAAAAAATTAATCCTTTTGGTTGAAAATTCAAATATTTTGTTAAAAATTCATCTATCTTTTTGAAAATCCAAATTTTTACTTGAAAAGTTAAGAATTTTAATGGTTCAAATTGATTAATATATAGTGCCTACATTAATTTTACCAAAATATGCTCCGCATTTTAAGTATAAGTATATAAAATAAAAATTTGTTTGAATTATTATTCAAATTCATGGACTTTAAGAGAAAAATTCAAGAATCGCCTTTTTGGTAGAAAATTAATCTTTTTGGTTGAAAATTCAACTATTCCAGTTGAAGAGTCATCACTTTGTTTGAAAATGTCACAATTTTGTTGAAAATTAGTTTTGTTTTTGTTGCAAATTAATTTTTTCATATTTTTGGTTAAAACATCAACCATTTCAGTTAAAGATTAATCATTTCAGTTGAAAATTCATGTATTTTGTTAAAAAATCATCTTTGTGGTAGAAAATTAATTTTTTTGGTTTAAAATTCAAGTATTCCAGCTAAATATCCATAATTCTAGTTGAAAATTCATCGTTTTGCTTGAAAATGAAACTACTTGGTTGAAAATTAATTTAAATTTATTTTTAAAATAAATCTGTTTCTTTTCTGGAAAATTCATTTTTTTTAACTGAAAATTTAACTTTTTCATTTTTGTTGAAAACTGGTCTTTTTTTTGTTCAAGATTCAGCTATTTGTTTGAAAATTGATCTTTTTCAGTTAAAAATTCAATTTTTAAATTGAGAATTAATGTATTGTTTTGAAAAATCGTATTTTTTTGGTAACCGATTAATCTTTTTGGTTGAAAATTCAAATATTTGGTTAAAAATTCATCTATCTTTTTGAAAAGCCAAAGTTTTACTTGAAAAGTTAAGAATTTAAATGGTTCAAATTGATTTATATATAGTGCCTACGTTAATTTTACCAAAATATGCTCCGCATTTTAAGTATAAGTATATAAAATTAAAATTTGTTTAAATTATTATTCAAATTCATGGACTTTGAGAGAAAAATTCAAGAATCGCCTTTTTGGTAGAAAATTAATCTTTTTGGTTGAAAATTAAATTAAATTTATTTTTAAAATAAATCTGTTTTTTTTCTGGAAAATTAATTTTTTTAACTGAAAATTTAACTTTTTCATTTTTGTTGAAAACTGATCTTTTTTTTGTTCAAGATTCAGCTATTTGTTTGAAAACTGAGAATTAATGTATTGTTTTGAAAAATCGTATTTTTTGGTAAAAAATTAATCTTTTTGGTTGAAAATTCAAATATTTAGTTAAAAATTCATCTATCTTTTTGAAAATCCAAATTTTTACTTGAAAAGTTAAGAATTTTAATAGTTCAAATTGATTAATATATAGTGCCTACATTAATTTTACCAAAATATGCTCCGCATTTCAAGTATAAGTATATAAAATAAAAATTTGTTTGAATTATTATTCAAATTCATGGACTTTAAGAGAAAAATTCAAGAAGTGATTAATTAGGTTTTTAGTATTATTTAATTATTTAATTATTCGTTCGTGTTAAAATATTTAAGAATATCTTGTAATATTAATTGAATTCCTAGAAACTGAAAAAAACATTATTTATAATAGATTCGCAAAACTGTATACATATCCGAGTCGATTGTTTTAAAATATACGAAATATTTGAATGGCTACATGCTGTGAAAAATTATATCTGGAAAAAGCTTGGGATACCTGGAAAAAACCTGGAATTGTCAGGGCATTTTTTTACAGGATTTGAGTAGACACCCTGACGAGATTATACAAGATTTCATAGGATTACATGAGATCACAAAAAGAGATATCAAAATCACTAATAATTTAAGGAACTGTGATAAATACTGACAAAACTTTAAAGACCTTAGAGCAAATAAAGATTTCGATATGTACCGGATTTCAAAGGATTTCTAACGACTTCACAAGATTTCGGACATTTTAACGAATTCAAAAGATTTTAACGAATATCGTGTATTTTTAGAAGATTCCAGTTTTCACGGGATCCTTGAATTAAATTTTTTTCTCGTTTGAAACAGTTATTTTATTGAGATGCGAAAAGTAATTTAAATCTTTTAGTCTACAAGTATGAAAGAAACACCTCGTTTGGATGAAATCTTTTTACTGAACAGTTTTTTATTTATCAATATATAATTTATCTTTTAATTATTACATAATAAATCAGAGATTTCTAGGAATTTTGGTAGACTTTACCAATTGTTTTATAGATTCCGGGTGGCCGCTGGAATGGGAAATTGGGGAAAAAGCCGGGAATTTCACAAATTTTTAAAGAAAAATATCTGTCCAATTTTTATTTCAACCGTTTTTTAAATTCTTAATTCAATTGTTATTTTTTTCAATTATGATATCCTTCTGATTAGAATGTGTAATTCAAAAATCTTTCAATTTAAAAATGTCCCATTTTAGATTTTAATTTTTAAGCGTAAATTTTAAGTAAGAGAATTTTAAAGACTTAAACAATTAAAAATTAGAAGCGTTTGAAATTGAAGATTTTGGATAAAAAATATGTTTAGTTGGTCAACTGTGAATATAAATTAATTAGTGATTTTTAAAATGCAACTCTACAGTCTGAACTTTCAGGATTTTAGGTTTAAAAATTAAACTGTTTCAATCGGAAAGTCTTATTAGTTAAACAAATGTAAACGCCCGATTGAAACTTTATCAACTATTTTCAGTTTTAAAATAACTTCAAAATAATATATTCATAATTAAAGGCTTTTATTAAATTTCAAATATTGTTTCAGTCCAAAATGTACCATTTTTAAACCATTCAATTGGAAATTTTTTAAGTAGGAAAAAAGAACAATTACTTAATATTTAGAAATATCTGACAGTTCATTTAAAATCAGTAATTATGAATCAAATATTCAAAACTAAAAACATACAAAAATAAACTTTGAACGTTACAATTTTAATTGTTCTATTTAAAAAAACTTAAATTATAAGTCAAATTGTTGAACTTTGACGTATAATAAGATTTATAAAAATATAAATATAAAATGAGATTTTCAGAAGTTTTGAAAAAATTCAAAATTATTTCAAAATTTGAAATGCTTTCAAATAATCTAAACGAAGTTTCTACGTGTACCAAAAAATCCGGCTATTCGTACCGAAATTTCGGTTTAAATAGCCCATGGCCCAATTTAAAACAAAATATAGATTTTTGCAGATTTCGAACCAAAAATTAATAAGCCTTTTAAGAATTGTGAAAAGCTTTAAAAGAATAAAAAAATTTTCTTAAAATTCCTAGGAACATTAAAAATGATTTTTTATGTTGGAAAATTAATTTCAAGAGAATATTTCAAAACATTTAGGAAGATTTACGAAATTGTCAAAAAAATTTGAAATAAAATTCTGAAGCATTTTAAGGATTTTTAAACTATTTAAAATACAAATAATTTAACTTTTAATTTAAGAAGTACTCAACTTATAAAAAAATGTAACGATTCAATTGCTTAAAACGATATAATTTTGAAAATTTTTTAATTCAATGATAGATTCTTTAATTTAGACTATTTAGAGCATTGAAAATGATAACGTGGATTTATATTTTTGGAAATAAATCTGCATCTTTGAACTCCACAATTTATAATAGTTAAAAAACTTAATTTGACAGTTTAACTGCATTTAATTTAAAATTGTTCAGTTGAAAAGTGTTAATAGCTTCCATTTTATACGTCCATATTATTTAGCATTTGAATGCAACATTTTTTAATTTAAAAACTTTTAAACTTCAATTTTAAATGTTTAAAATTCTAGAGTTCCATTCTAGGTTCTTTAATTTGCAGCTCAGTTTTTATCACTTCAAATGGAAAAATTTTTAGATTTAGAGTTCAAATTTTTTTATTTCATTGACCGCAAAAAATGTTTGCGAGACGAGAAAAAACCGGGAAATGACCGGGAATTTTTTTCTTTGGTTAGAACGGCCACCCTGAATTCCAGTGAACAGACTATAATATTGTGAATAATTCTATAAGTTTTTTTAATTTCGTCTCCGCTAATATAGAATATTAAAGTATGCACATTATAAAAATTATTGGTCGAAAATTTCGATTTTAATTCAGTTTCAGTATTAGAATGAGCCATGGCCATATAACGGATTTTTCAATTATTTCAAAATGTTTGAAAGATTGAAAAATATTTAAAAGTATTTTGAATATTTTACAAAGATTTAAAAAAGGTGTGTACGCCAGATTTCAAATATTTCATAACAATTTCACAAAGCTTTTAAAACTTTCAAAAGGTTTACAGAATTTCAAAGATTTTAAAACATTGTAGAAGATTTAAAAAGATTTCACTAAGATTTCAAATAATTCACTGATTTCAACGAATAAAAAATATTTCACAAAGATTTCAGAAAAATTTCACAAATATTTCAGAAGATTTCACAAAAATTTCCCGAAGATTTCGAACATTTCATAAAGATTGCAAGAATTTCAAAGATTTAAAAAAGGCGTGTACATCAGATTTCAAAGATATCACAAAGATTTTGAACATTTCTACAGATTTTAAAATTGTCAAAGATTTTAATGATTTTAAATTGATTTAAAGATTAAAAGATTCAAGATTTTAAACCAGATTTTTAATAATTCAGAATATTTTTCACAGATTAAAAATATTTTAATAATTCCAAATGAATAAAAGAGACTGCAGAAAGATTTCACAAATATTTCAAAGATTTCATAAAAATTTCATAAAGATTTCAAAAGAATACAAGAATTCCAAAGATTTCAAAAAAGATACATTACACCAGATTTCAAAGATTTCAAAGCATTTCAAAGATTTTTAACGATTTCAAATATTTCAATGATTTCAAACGAATACGAAAGATTTCACAAATATTTCAAAGATGTTAAAATATTTTAAAAGATTTCAAAAGTTTTCAATGATTGCAAATGAACACAAAAGATTTCATACAAATTTTATAAAGATTTAAAAAAATTTCACAAAGATCTCAGATTTCAAGGATTTTAAATATTTTACAAAAATTTAAAAAGATTCCAAAAGATTTTACAGAAACTTCAAGGTTTCACAAAAATTTCAAAGCTTCCAAGGATTTCAAAGACGACTTATGTTCGCAAAAAATTAAGAATTGGTTTATTTAAGGTTCTGCTTTCTTTAAAGGTTGTGAGATGCACAAAAATGAAAAGGCTCATTTTTTACATCTTTAACAAACGATTATTTTATTATTTAATGTAAAAAAAAGGAGACCTGGAAAAACTTAACTTGGAACTTAAACCAGAAAAGGCTTTGAATTTCGTTCTTAAGAATCGTTGGACACCCTGATTTCATGAGATTTAAAAGAATTTTGAAGAAATATAGAAAATTTCAAGGGATTTTTAAGGAATTTAAAAAGATGTTTACGATTTTAATGAATTTAAAAAAAAAATTTAACATTTGTAAGGAATTTTGGAAGGTATTTAAGATTTCAAGATGTTATGCGTGATTTCAAAAGATTTTGTAGGGATTCCGGGATTCTGACAATTGCCAAAATTTTGAATGAATATAGTGTAGTTTAGAATATTCCGAGGAATTTAATAAGATTTCAATGAATTTTGTAGAAATATAGAAAATTTCAAGGGATTTTAAAGAAGTTTTAAAAGATTTTGACGATTTCAATAAATTTTTAAAAACTTTTTAATATTTTTAAGGAATTTTTGAAGATATTGAAGATTTCAAGATGTTATCCGGGATTTAAGAAGATTTTGAGGGATTTTACTAGATTTCGGGGATTTTGACAATTTCAAAAGATTTTAAAGAATATATTGTATTTTTTAAAGATTCCGAGGAATATAATCAGATTTTTCAATGAATTAATATTTTTTATCATTCTTAATGAATTTTAGAAGATATTAAAGATTTCAAGATGTTGTACGGAATTCTAACGGATTTTTAGGGATTTCACAAGATTTCGGAGATTTTGTTGATCTCAAAGAATTTTGTAGGTTTATAGAAGGTTTCAAGGGATTATTAAGAAATTTTAAGATTTTGACGTCTTCAATGAATTAAATTTTTTTTTTAATTCTTAAGGAATTTTAGAAGGTATTAAAGATTTCAAATGTTATCTGGGATTTGAAAAGATTTCTAAGGATTTTACAAGATCTCAGTGACTTTTACGATTTAAAAGGACTTTAATGAATAGAGCGTATTTTACAAGATTTCGAGGAATTTAATAAGATTGAAAAGAATTTCGAAGGAATATAGAAAATTTCAAGGGATTTCAAAGAAATTTTAAAAGATTTTGACGATTTCAACGAATTTTTAAAAACTTTTAAACATTTTTGAAGAGTTTGAGAAGATATTAATGATTTTAAGATGTTATGCGGGGTATGAAAATATTTCTGGGGATTTCATAAGATTTTGGGGGTTTTTACCATTTAAAAGGATTTTAGAGAATATAGTGTATTTTTAAAAGATTATGTGGAATATAATGAAATTTTTCAATGAATTCAAATTTTGTAATTTAAGGAATTTTAGAAGATATTCAAGATTTCAACAAATTTCCAGGGCTTTCACAAGTTTTAGGGATTTTTACGATTTCAATGAATTTTTAAATATTTTTAACATTTTTTAAATTAATTTTAGAAATTTCTAACATTTATTTAGAATGTTTAAAAATTTCTGAAATTTAGAATTTTAAAAAACTTGAAAACATTCTTTAAAAATTTAGAATTTATTAGAGATTTTAAGAAGTTGGTTTCTAGTAAGTGTATATATAGTGCCAAAAAAAAATCTTAATACAATATTGAAAAGGACCTCATATTGTTAATAAAATGTTATCTATTAATACATTAAAAGTCTACCTGACCGAGAAATCGGGAAAAACCGGGACTATCGTTCACCGGGAAACTGGGGTGAATTGGCCATCTGAAAATCTGGAAAAATCCAGATGGGCTGGTGTCATTTTAAGTTTTTTGTGCCGTTGGATTTAATAGTTTGGACCGCTCTAAAATTCTAAGGTTCACAGTCTTTTCCTTATCCCCATTTTTTTTAAATTTCTTTTTGCTACTATTTACAAGAAACTTCACCTTTTTCTCGTTTTTTTTTTTCGTTTAAATCTTAACTGAATTAATAAAACCCAATAAGAAATTTCATCTATTTTTGGTTAAAAGTTAATTATTTCAGATTGAAAATTCTACTATTATATTTTTAGTTGAAATTTTTATTATTTTGTTGATATTTTTATTATTTAGTTGGAAATTCAGCAGTTTGATTGAAAAGTCATCCTTTTTGACGAAGAATTTAAGTATTTAGTTGGAAATTAACTTTTTGCTTGAAAATTCGTATTTTCGGGTTAAGAATTCAAGTGTTCTGTTGAAAATTCAGCTATTCTTCTGAAAAGTCATATTTTTGGCTGAAAATTCAACTATGTAGTCAAAAATTAACTTTTTACTGGAAATTCCTAATTTCGGGTTGAAAATTCAAGTGTTTTGTAACAAAATTCGTATTTTTCGTTTAAAAATTCTGTTAAAAAGTTATCCTTTTTGGCTGAAAATTTAAGTATATTTGGTCGAAAATTCATCTGTTTTGTTGAAAATTCATCTTTTGGTTTTGGTTGAAATATGACTCTTTTTTAATTGTAAAGTCTACTATCATATTTTTGGTTCACAATTTTTCTATTTTGTTTCAAATTTTAACTACATAGTTTGTTAAGAAGTCATCTTTTTGGTCGAAAATTCAACTTTTTTTGTGGAAAATTCGTCTTTTTGAATAGGAAATTAATCTTTCTTGGTTGAAAGTTAATTCTTTTTATTTGAAAAGTATTGTATTATATTTTTGTTTTAGAATTCATCCCTTTTGGTTAAAGATTTAATTATTTTGATGGAGATTCAACCATTTTGTTAAAAAGTCATCTCTTTGGTTGGCAATTAAACTATTTTATTGAAAATTATCTTTTTTTGTGAATATTGAACTATTTTGTTTAAAAGTTATCTTTTTTGGTCGAAAATTCAATTTTTTTGTTGAAAATTCGTATTTTTTGATAGAAAATTCGTCCTTTTGGTCGAAAATTCATCTTTGTTGGTAGAAAAGTTATCTTTCTTGGTTGAAACTTCATTTTTCTCGGTTGAAACTTCATCCTTCTTGTTTCAAATGAACTTTTTTTTGAAAACTCAAAACTTTCTTCTGAAAAATTGGTCTTTTGGGATTGAAAATTCAAATATGTCGTTAAAAATGCAACTTTGCTCTGTTGCAGTTTATTCCTTTTTATTTGAATGTTATTTACTCTTAAGTCTTCTTTTTTGTTAGAAAAGTGTACTATTATTCTTTTTGGCGCTTGAATTCATCTCTTTTGGTTAAAAATTTTATTTGGTTGAACATTTTGTTATTTTGTTAAAATCTTATATCCTTTGGTCAAAAACCAACTTTTTTATTGAAAATTCAACTGCTTTCTGAAAATTTCGTCTTTTTGGTTCGAAAATTCAATAATTTGAACTGCTGACAAAATTTTATTTTTGATTTGAAATATAAACAATTCTATCTTTCGTTGAAAATTCATCCTTTTCGGTTGAAAATTTAACTACTTGGTTGAAATCTAAACTTCTTGGTTAAAATTTATTTTTTTTTTGCTGAAGATTCATCTCTTTGGTTGAAAATTTAATTACTTTTTTGAAAATTTGATTTTCGGTTAAAAATGCTACTGTTGGCTGAAAATTAATCTATTTTGGTTGAAATATTTGTTTAAAATATCTTTTTTGGTTGAATTCAACTTTATTCGGTTCAAAAATTAAAATCTTTTTTTGTTGAAACAAGAACTTTTTGGTTAAAATTTGAAATATTTTGTTATAAATTATTTTTTTGTCTTGTTTCGAAGATTTATCTTCTTTATTGAAAATTTAACTGTTTTGGATTTAAAATTAGAAATATTTTTTGGTTTAAATATAAACTATTTGGTCAAAATTTGAGCTATTTTGTGGAAAATTCGTTTTTTTCACTTTAAAGTTCAACTATTTGTTTGAAAATTAATTTTTGCTGTTGTTAAAAATTCAACTATTTGCTTGAAAGTTTATCTTTGTTGGCTGAAAATGAACTTTTTCGTTAAAAATTCATCTTTTCGGGTTTCTATGTAAACGGTTTTCTAAATCATTCGATTTTTTATCTTGAAAACTCAACTGTTTTCGAGAAAATTCATCTCTTTTAGTAGAAATTCTTTTCTGGTTGAAAATTCAACTTTTTTTTAATCAAATATATTTAGGATTTAAATCGTAGGAATTTAACGCGTTTCATATAGAATTCAATATGATACCTCTATTATTTTTATTTAAAAGAATTGATTTGCCTCCTATTTCTCTATTTTTCTGAAAAATTACCCTATTTTCGATTTGAACCATTTTTCCAGGGCCGATTTTGCACACCTATTCGTCCAGAATTCGAAACTTTTCTCTTCCAAATTTTAGAAAAAGGGTGTTACTATATTTCTGTATTATAATATAAATTTTGTAAATAAATATACTTATGACTTGAAAGAAGGAATTAAACTTTAGAACAGGGAATGTTTGAAAATAAATGTAATTGTTACTTGGAACAGGGAATTTACCCAAAAAATTGTAATTTTGATTTTTGAACAGGGAATTTTCGTAAAGAATTATTATTTGACTCAAAACAGAATTTTTTATATCGAACGGGAATTTTAGAAAAAAAATTTAATTCTGATTTAGAAGAGGCGACTTAAAAATAAATCCCTGTTCAAATTCAGAATTATAATTCTTTTACAAAATTCTCTGTCCCAAATCAGGATTGTAATTCTTATGACTAAAAATTACTTGATGTTCCAACTCGGAATTATAATTCTTTTCCAAAATTCCCTGTTCCAAATCAGAAATCTTTAAAATCATTCAAGTCTTTCAAAATCTTTTAAATTAAGCGTAAAAAATTCAAAACTGATCGAAAAAAAAACCAAGAATTTAAAATCGTCCGTCGGGTAGACACCCTGGTGTATCCAATTTTTTAAAGTTGAAATTAACAAAATCAAATAAAAATGTTATTTTGAACGTTCAAAACCTCAATCAGATTATTATACGCTTTTTAAATAGATTGTTGTTGTATTTTGTTAGTGTTTTTTGTAGATGCTGCTCTGTAGATTACAAGTTTACAAAGAAATTTGTCAATTTTCTGCATGCCTTAACATACTTTCTGCCACTTTTAGGGATTGGTATCATTGATTCCATCTAACGTGAATTTTAGGGGAGTTGCGTGTCACACCGAGAATTCTCGACTCGTCCAGTAATACTCCTTGGACCCTCTCCTTAACAAAGTAGTGGTAGATTGTTTGTTAGTCCATTTCTTTTCCTTCTACGTAGATATCAAGCATTCAAGCTTGCCAGCAAGTCCCTTTCACCACTTTTAATCACTCTAAAAAAATCACCTTTTTCAATTTTGTGTACTTTATCCACTTATTCAATAATTGCTTTCTCCCTTTTTTTGTTTTCAGGGTGGCCATTTTAATCGAGAAAAAAATTCCTGGTTTTTTTCCGGTTCGCAAGCAATTTTCACGGTCATTGAAGAAAAAAAATTCGAACTCTTAAAACTGAAAAGATTTTCATTTGAAGTAATAAAAATTGAACTGCAAATTAAAGCACTCAAAGTGAAACTATTTCGAATTTTAAATTTTGAAAATTGAAGCTTAAACAAGTTTTAATTTAGAAATTTTGAATTTAAACGTTCAATAATTTACACGTTTAAAATGGAAGCTTTTAGCACTTTTCAAATCAATAATTTCAAATTAAATGCTATTGAACTGCAAAATTTGAACCCTTTTTGAATTGAACAGTTCGAAAATTTCTGGTTAAAAAATAAAAGTGATCTGAATTAAAAAAATGTTAACAATAAACATTCGCATCTTCCAATTCATAAAAATAAATTAGAAACACAATTTTTTCTCTTACAAATCAATAAAAATGTTCAAAACAAAAAAGTACCTCTTCCAGTTTATAAAATGATAAAAACTTGGAAACTGAAATTTCCTCCATTCCAACTCGATCAAAATCATTAAAAATAGAAAAAAATCTCTTTTAATTTAGAAAAAAATTAAAACCGAAATTTTCTCCCTTTCAACTTGATAAAAATGTTAAAAATAAAAAAATACCCTCAAATTCAGAAAAAAGTTTCAAAATAAAAATGTCCCCCCTTAACCTGCTTTAACGTAAAAAAATGCTAAAAAGAAAAAATAGCCTCTTCCAGTTCAGAAAACGAAAAAACCAAATTTCGTCCCTTTCAACTCTATAAAAATCTTAAAAATAAATAGATTTCCCTCTTCAAATTCAAAAAATAATTAAAACCAAAGTGTCGTCCCTTCCAAATTGATAAAAATCTTAAAAACAAAAAAATGTCCCAATTCAGAAAAAATTGAAAACCGAAATTTCCTCCCTTTCAACTTAATAAAAATGTTAAATTAAAAAAATTACTCCCCAATTCAGAAAAATGTTTGAAAATAAAAATCTCCCCCTTTAACACAATAAAAAAGTTTAAAGAAATAAATTTAAATAATAAATAAATAATAAATAATAAAACAATAAATAAATAAAATAAATAAAAAAGCTTTTTCCAACTCAGAAAAAAATAACCAAAATGCTAACAAGAAAAAATGACCCCTTTTAATTCAGAAAAAATTTTCTCCTTTCCAACTAGAATAATTTCTTTAAAATAAAAAGATTTCCCTATTCCAATTTAGAAAAGAATAAAAACCAAAATTTCATCCATTCCAACTCAATAAAAATGATCAAAAAAAGGACCTTTTCCTATTCAGTGAAAATTGAAACCAAAAATTTCTTCCCTTAATCTCAATAACAATGACAAAAAGAAAAAACTGGCCCCTTCTAAGTCAGAAAAAAAGTCATCCCTTCTAACTCAATAAAAGTTATAAAAAAAAGGAAAAGGGTCTCTTTCAATTCAGTCAAAATTGAAAACCAAAATTTCCTGCCTTCCAACTCAATAAAATGGGTCAAAACAAAAAATGCCTTTTCCAGTTTATAAAAACTTGTGAACAAAAATTTTTTCCACTTCAACTCAATCAAAATTTGTAAAAACAACAAAATGTTCCTCTTCCAATTCAGAAAAAAATTAAAACTAAAATTGCCTTCCTTCCAACTCAATAACAATTTTTAAAAATCGTTTCAAATGAAAAAAGTTCCCCTTCCAAATTGGAAAAAAATAAATAACTACAAATTCATCCCTTCCAACCAAATAAAAATTATAAAAACAAAAAGGGGCCTTTTTCAATTTAATTAAAATTGAAAACCAAAATTTCTTCTTTTCCAACTCAATCTAATGTTAAAAATGAAAAATTATCCTTTTTCCTATTCATAAAATATTGAAAACCAAAATTTCCTGCTTTTTAACTGGATAAAAATCTTTACAGTATAAAATATCCTCTTACCAATTCAACAAAAATTTCTTCGTTTGAAACTCAATAAAAATCGTAAAAATATAACATATTTCTCTGCTAATTACACAACAATTAAAAAATTTAATTTCCTTGTTTCGAACTCAAAAAAAATGTAAAATCAGTTCTTCGTAGAAATCGAAAAAAATTAAAAACCAAATTTTTTCTTTATCAAATTGGCCAAAATTTTACAAATAAAAAAATTCCCTCTTCTAATTTAGAAAACATTGAAAACCGAAATTTCCTTCCTTCCAATTCAATAAGAATCTTTCAAATAAAAAAAGTCCTTCTTCAAATTTAGAAAAATTTTAAACCGAAATTTCATCCCTTCCAAATCAATGAAAATGTTTGAAAATTATGCTTCTAATTCATAAAATATTGAAACCCAAAATTTCCTTCTTCACAACTCGATAAAATTCTTAAAAATATAACATGTTTCTCTGACAATTCAACAACAATTAAAAAATTAAATTTCTTTGTTTCAAACTCAATAAAAATGTAAAAAACAAAAGTTTTTCTTCTAAATCGGGGAAAAAATTAAATACCAAAATTTGTTTCCGTCGTTTTAAAAGTAGAATTATGAAATTCAAAGTTTTTTATACATTTAAATTGAATTGTTTTAATTTTCACTCGTTTAAAATTTTTCTATTTTTATTTATAAATCTAAAGTCAACACTTTTACGTATAAATAAAAAATGTTTAGAATATTGAAATATTTTCAAATATTGCTAAATATTACAAAATTGTTTTTTTAAAATTTAAATTGTTTATTTTTTATGAGTTAAAAATGAAATATTTTAGACTGAAAGAATATTTGAATATGACATTTAAATTGAATAAAATCTTTTAATTATGAGTCTATCAATTTGAAATTATTTCAAAGTTGAAAATAGTTTTTCAAACGCTTCTAAAATTTAAATTCAGTTTCAAATTTTTAATCCAATTAAATTATTCAACCGCAATTTTCATTTGTTTAAGTCTTCAGAATTGTATTTCAAAATTCCTTAAATTGAAAATGTAAGATTAAAAATGAAGACCAAAAATGAAAATTTTTTAAATTAAAGGATTTTAGATTACAGCATGTGATATGGAATTTATGATATTTCAAGTGATTAGACAGATTTCGAAAAATTTTCAAAATTCCCCGTTAAAAAATAAATTAACTGCCATTTCCCCTTTTTCCTCGGTCCAGTGGCTACCCTGTTTTTACTTTCACGCACATGATGAAAGTACAAATAATTGAACAATTATTTTAAATTTCAGGCTTTGTAGTGTCTATTTCAGAAAATCCTACCAAACTTTTTGGTTCTTTTTTTCTATATGTATATTTCTTTTTTTGCTTTTTTTTGAATTCAGAATGTCGCTGGCAGACCTGAAATATTTCTATCTTTTGCTTTTAATTTTCCGTAACAAAATTCTTTTATCAACAAGTGCACAAATTCGGATATTTTCAGATATTTAACATCTCCATCGTTTTGTTTTTTCCAGGCGGGAATAACGGCAGCGCCCGCGAGAGCCGTTTCGGCAATGAAGAATATGAACATCCCCCAGCAAATAAAGGACATGAAATTGCCAGATTTACCTCAAGCGATAAAAGATCTAAAATTCTGACCAGCCGTCACGTCCCTGGCTCCAAGTTGACTGGGTTCTTCTCTCGTGTACAAGGTTGAGGCCATGGATGGAAATATTTTCCATTCTTTTAGAACGAACGAGAAGATACCAATTCTACCTGCGAATTCGTCCTACATTCTGGCACTTCGCACCGTTTCCAGGGCTAATTCCGACAAATGAAGAAAAAAACAAATTATATACGGTATAGAGTGTATCCTTTTCGAATAGAAGGAAACTTGACTTTATAGAAGAGAAACTAGACTCGGAAGAAGAGTCTCGAATGATCAGTCGCAGCTGATAAATCAACGATTCGAGAACTCGAATTGATACTCAATTGCTGAATGTGTCCATTTTTTACCAGCATATTGTGCGAAAGTGTTACTTGTGAATATCATTCCTTTAATTAGAGGTTCCTTGTGCATTGTATTTATGCGATACAATTTATTGTATTCTACGATATTGTTTATGACACCTGGTGCTTCTGTGCCACCTATATTTCTGAATTAAAAATCAGAATTATTTCTCTACTCAACAGCTTTCTATATCCCGTCACTTTATAAATATCACAGCGGAAAAGGAGCTCAAAAAAGAGGAAATAAGGTGATTTTTTCACGAAAAAGGGGAAAATTGGGGAAATATTAAACATTTATTTTTATATGTCGAAAAGAACAAACAATCTTCATAAGAAATGTTATATCAGGGTGCATAGTCTTCCCCTTTTTTCTTGAAATTCCCCTTGTTCCCCTATTTTCAAAAAATTTCCCCTTTTTCCCCTTTTCTCTTCAAATATACGATATTTGAAATTGTACCCAGTATTGAATAATATTTAAATATTTTTTATATTAATTTATTTATTATTTTAATATCTTAAATTTTTTTAAATCTTTACTTGAAAATTTAACTATTGTTGAAACTTTTTTTTTCGTTGAAAATTCAACTATTTTGTTGCAAGTTGAAATTTCGTTCAAAAGTTATTTTTTTTTTTGCGGAAAGTTGGTTAAAAGTTAACTATTTGGTTGAGAATATATTTATTTTGTTGAAAAGCTGTCTGTTGATTTGAAATCAAACTACTTTGTTAAAAATTCATTTTTTCAAACTGAAAATTGCAATTTTTAATTGAAAATTATTTTTTGTATTGAAAGCTTATATTTTTGAGTTAAAAATTCAAATATATTGTAGAAAGTTCTTTTTTTTTCTCAAAAATTCAATAATTTGGTAGAAAATTGTTTTTTTTTATTTAAGCTTAGTTTTTTTAAATGAAAATGTAGCGCAATTCCATTTTTGGTTAAAAATTGATCTTTTTTATTTTGAAAATTCAAATATTCGTTTAAAAATTTATGTAATTTGTAATTTGAAAATTTATATTTTTGTGTTGAAAAATCAACTGCATTGTAGAAAATTCTTCTTTCAGGCTTCAACCTTCAACAATTTGGGCGAAAATTCAGTTTTTTCAATTGAAAATTAATTTTTCGAAACGAAAATGTAACTATTTCATTTTTGGTTAAAAACTGATGTTCTTAATTCAAAAATTGAACTATTTTGTTCAAAACTAATCTTAATTTTATTTTGGGTTTTCGGAAAAAAATTTTGTTGTGAGTAAAGTTTTTCTGGGATTTCCTATCTTTTTGGCGATTTTGGAACGTTATAAACACCATGAAAAAATGTTTCTCATGAATAAAAAATAACATGATTCTTTGGTTTAAGCTGAAGAAATTAAAGGTTCGAATCATTAAAAAAAGCATGTTTTAGTGCATTTAAAAAAAAATTAATAAGGCCAATTTTTTTTTATTACAATTTTTAGTTGTAAATTTCAAAAAGACAACTGAAGATATTTACCGATTAAAAAATTTGTTTCTTCACTTATTTTGGATGTCGACCCACACATTGTAACTCGAACGATTCGACTAATTTTAGTATTTTCACTTCGCTCTACTGAAGAGAGTAGTTTTAAATTTACATTGAAAATATCCAATTTTTGAAAATAAATTCTTTAATGGCAGAAATCATTGAAAAAACATAGAAATTTTTTTTTTTAAATATCACATTTGTTATAAAAAGATTGTTTTTTCATTTCGTTTTTCGTGAGAAAATTACCCTATTTCCCCTTTTTTGAGCTCCTTTTGCGCTGTGAACCCTGTTATATTTTAAAATAATTTTCAATGATTTTTCAATGATTTATTAAAGAATTAATTTTCAAAAATTGGATATCATAGGTCGTTGGAAATCCATCTACAGTGGTATAAACCGAGAACAAAATAAAATTAGTTAAATACACCATTTTAATATGTTTAACATCGTTCTCATAAATATTTCTTTTTAAGATGAATCATTTCTTCCTCGCTATAATCAATAATTTCAATGTAATTTTAAAACTACACTTTTCAGTAGAACGAAGTAAATATGCAAAGAAACATCTTATTTTTTATTCATGGGAAACATTTTTTTTTCGTATAACGTTCCAAAATCGCAAAAAAATTTGAAATCCCAAAAATCCTGAATCACAACAGTTTTTTTCCGAAAAAGCAAAATGATAAAATGTTACTTTGGTTCAAGCTGTATAAATTTCAGGTTCGACATACATATTCAACTTTTTTTTTTAAATGTGTGCATATGACTCAATCAAAAAAAAACATGTTTTTGCACATTTTCAAAAAAAATTTTGAAGCGAAAAAAATTTATTTTTCAATTTCGTAGTTTCTTATTATTGTTTACTAGTAAAAGCTGTAAGTATAACAAATTCGTCATAATTTTTGAACCAATAGGAAATATTTTGAATTTGAAATCGTTAAATTTTATTGATTAAAATTTTGTTTTTCCTTTATCGAATGCCAACTTACAAGTTTTTTCTCCCCTCAGCTCCAACGATTTAATTTGTTTTAGTATTTTCACTGCTCAAGCTCAAGCTTAAAAAACTATTAAAATAGTAACACTTCTCTCAAAAAAGTAAGCGGAAAGTAAAAATGTGGCAAACAAGTCACCAAAATGAAAGATTTTTCTACCAAAAAAGACAAAGTTTCCACCAAAATTATGAATCTTCAACAAAAAATGTATTTTTAAGGAAGTAGTTCAAGTTTTAACAAAATGGTTCAATTTTTCTTTCTAAAGAAGATGATTTCTTAACGAAAAATCTAGTAGTTAATATAATAAAAAAAAGATTTTAATTTAATTTAAAAAAATAGTAAAGTTCATTCAAAAAGGACGATTTTTTAACAAAATAGGTTATTGTTCCATCAAATTGTTGAGTTTTAAAGCCAAAAAGACCAACTTTTACAAAACACTTTAATTTTCAATCAGTAAATATGAATTTTCGACAAAATAGTTAGCTGCAAACAAATGCATTTTCTACGGAAACAGGGGAATCTTTAACCGAAAAAGACGAATTTTTAACAAAATAAGTTCATTTCTAACCACAAAGATGAATTTTCAAATAAAATTATGCATTTTTAGACAAAAGGTTGATTTTCAATTAAGGAGATTAATTTTTTACCGAAAAATACGACTTTTCAACTAAAATGATGAAGTTTCAACAAACAAATTAAGTTTTAACAAAAATTGTTCAACTTTTAACCGAATTTCAATCAAAGAAAATACATCTCATCGAAAAATGTAATACATAGTACGATGTTTCAACAAAAAAGATTTAGATTTTAAAGTAAAAACTAGCAATTTTAGCTAAATTGTAATTTTGATCAGGATTCATGATAATTCAAATGATAGCCCTTTTTATACATTTCACATACGGACTAATTATTATTTTATTGTTATTCCCTAATTTTCCCGGCTTTTATATGCCAAATTTACTGAAACCATTTGAATTTTTATATTTTTCAAAAGTTTTTAAATAATACGATTAATGAATTTCGGACAAAAAATGTAACCAAAAGTAACCTTTTCATAAAATAAGTAACTTTTTAGTAACCGCGGATCAAAAAAGTATTTTCAAATATCGTATATTTAAAGAGAAAAGGGAAAAACGGGAACTTTTTTCAGAATAGGGGGAAAAAAGGGGAAACTAAGAAAAAAAGAGGAAGACTGTGCGCCCTGTAAACACTGTCCGAGGTTTCTTATAAAAGTGATATACAGAGCTCGGAATGTGCGACTTTTTCTCGGCTTTTTGGAAAAAAATGCATGTAATTTACTTTTTTCCCGTTTTTCTGAGTTTTCGATATTTAGTTTCAATTTTAATCAGGATGAAACTTTTAAAATTGAAATTAAAAACTAGAAAAAATTGTACCATTTTGAGTACTTGAAATTGAATAATTTCAATATAATTTCGTGAATCCTTATTCAAAGTTTTAATTTTGTCAAATTGAAAGTCTTGACAGACGAAATTCATATTTTTGGGTTTAAAATTCAAGTTTTTTTATGTAGAATATTTGTATTTTGGGATTAAAAATTCAACAATTTAGTAGTTTTTTTGCTTTGAAAATTCTTGTTTTTTGGTAAAAATATGTCTCTTTTACTTCAAAATGCAACTATTTGCTTGAACAATGAATTATTTATTTAAAGATTCAACTATTTTGTTGAATAAATCTTTTTTGATAAAAAATTCAACTGTTTTTATCGAAACTTTGTTTTTTCGGGTTAAAAATTCAGCAATTTGGTTGAAAATTAATGTATTTTGTTGTA